>JAHWFP010146093.1:0-31229 GCA_023313725.1 Lithobius niger
AGATTTAATTTAAACTCAAAACATCAAGTTGTCCATAAATCTAACGGTACCATAAGCAATAGTTACGACTGTTACTGAAGGGAAGTCATAACTGGCCTTCAGAACAGTCTCAGTAGGCCAAGAGGCCACAGAATCCTAAGACCATTGTTGCGCGGCATTACCAAATAAATTTTGATAATAATCACCATGATCATTGTTTTATAAACGCTAACTCTGCACAAAATGTCGAGAAACTGCCTCACAGGCACCACAGTACCGAACCTGAAGCCCAGCCCAAAATCCAAGCTGCTTCTGCACGATAACTGATACATAACTCGACCAACAAATGCTAAACATCCCTACCATATGGAGGATAAGCACCTAGTACTAGGACTAACCAGACGAGAACTCGGCAGTCGCACAAGGGAACGGCACTGTCCTACCCAAACATATCACACTCAAAATTGTAACCAGGCTCGGACTGGCCATAGTGCCATTGTGCCAATGGCACTGGCGCCCTTAGGCTATCATACTTTCGCCCCTTTGCTATAGTCTATTATTTCTCCTCGCCGCAAAGAAAAATGAATGGTTATGAATTCCCTGTCCGCTAACGACCCTTTCCTTTCAGACACAAATTCCATTCTCTCTTCAATTCCCTTTACTTACATTTTTAACGTATTTTTTTTTAACTCGTGCCCCCTACTCCAAAATTTTCAAAATAGCATTACTTGAAATATAAAATGCGTGTTGAAGAATGCACTCCGTAGTCAGAAGTGCAAAGCAAAGCTTTTATAACTCTACACCGGACTTAGCTTGGGGAGCTTAGAGCACTTCCCCAAACCCCTAGATGGTGGGAGGCACCATCACTTCATCAAAGTTTCCTGTAAAATGCACGGCGCCCTTCCCCGGTCATTTCTATAAATGGCACAGGCACCCTTTCCTAGCCAGTCCGACTCTGTTTGTAACCGGTAGGCTAGTGCCGTCAAGACACAAGTCTCTATGCATGTGGTAACCTAACATCACCAGCAACTACCATGAACAGCTTCATCCAAGAAGATGGAAACAAATTAAGCTATGTTCACCAACAATCCAAACACGGCACTACAGCCCCTCGGCTAAAATCCATGGTAGCGTGACAACAATGTGACCAAACCGCACTGCGGCAAAAGAAACTGTGGTTGGTAAACGCAAGGGAGAGAGGTAGTACGAGTATACTGGAATTAACGCAAATTTTGCATCATTTAAATATGAGAAGTGAAATGATCAAGAGTGTTGAAGCAAAGGGGATATCCTAGTTTGTTAAAAAATTTGTTAAATGGGTGTTTTAAACCCATGTGTTCCTAAGTGGAGTGTTTTTTACTAGACCATATTTTGAATCAACATACCTAGACCATATAAGAGTTTTTTCAGGGGAAGTGGGGGTGGAACTGTAAATCCTCCAGTTATACATTTGATTTGAAAATGTGAGTACCCCTTTGTTTAGAATTTGTTTCATAATTTCCAGTTTTGATGTTTTCATAAGTACACGAATGCTCGCATAAGCACCGAATTTTTCGCGATGGAGTTAGGCCTAAACAGTAAACACCTTCCCTGGACAGTAACTTTGGTACGGCCAACCCCCTTTTATTTATCGTATTAATTTTAACAGCCCATGCACGTTTAATAAGCGACATACTGTATATATTAAATTAGGCTCACCTACGGACCAAGGTATCATCATATGCTAACTATGCACACCCATGTAACAAACTACGTACTATAGCTGTTAAGACTCTCTTGTACTCATTATGGTGCTTTCTTAGGCTACAATAATGAATGACAAGTTAAAATGTCAACTAAAACCTTCACCAAATATTTCCCACAACAATAACGCTATCTCTAAAATAATTTGCCAAACGTACTGTTTGAATTCTCACCTGTATGTCATATTGTGTGACTACATTGCGATCAAATTGGGTCTTCAGTAGCCAACGTACGACTTCTATATTGCTAATGTCATTCCCAATCTGGGCTTCGTAATCCTGAAAATCAGACCAGAAACATACATCAAAATCAAGCGAATCACAGCCTGAGTGAGCACCTCACTTGATTTAAGCATAGGAGTTGATTGACAAGGTCGACACATCACATTATTATTTTTTTCATTTGTTGCTGTAAGGGTACAAAAAATATTTCTTAAATATAAGTTCATACATACTAGAAACATAAGCGACACTATTAAACACATCTACCCTGAACCGTACATGTGTCTGAATGCTAGCTTTAGTGAAGTAATGCAACATAATAGGATTTCCAATACAGCACAAATGAAGCTAATACAATCAGTACTGCTTCCCCCTTTATTCAAAAAATATAAGTTGTAAAATAAGAAATTTCAAGAACCCATGGTTCATTAAAGCATTAACGAAGTGCTAACTTACAAATTAGAACCATAACCTAAATTTATTTTACACTTGTTTGAGCATGTACTTATAACAACTGCAGGCTACTGCAAGCCTCTAGGTGGAAAAATTTACAGACATTTTTGCAGGTCACACTGGAAAGTGTGACATAACACGACATCTTTATTTGAATTGTACATAACAGTAACAATAAAATTCTGAGTTGGCACATACATCAAGTCTCGCATTGTAAACAGTTCAATGCCTTTCAGTGCAGTACATACTCTAGAGAGATTTTTTTTTAATTTTCATGTGAACATACATCGCCAACAATTCAATTTCACATCCTCTTGGCTCAGCGGCCATGATGCGCACCACTGACCACTCAGCCGTACCTAACTCGCTTGTATAAGGTTACCAGAGGCCATTATGAGACTTGATTTTCATCCTTGGACTAGTATTTTGCATCTACATGTGAGTGTCCGTCCCTGGCACTGGAAGGGTTAATGGTGTCAACTAGCCTAAATAGGTAACAAGTCCTTTCAAGGATCCTCCAACTGAGACGTAATAAAAGCAGCTCTGGAAGCATTAACAATTACATAAGTAACAGACCTGTCATTGGTTTTTTTTTTTAAGTTTTGAACACACAAACAACCTCTTGATTCAAGAGAAATCCCACTCCTTTTTTGCATATTAACAGCCCTTGGAAAGTTACGGCCCATCCCCACCCCTAAAATGCTCTTAAGTCAGAAATCGTGAAATTACCTAGTTACAGCCTGGGAAGCATTTTAGACCGCAAGTTTTCTGCTAGAAATTGACTAAAAGCTTCACACGTTCAATGAAATCAATGTTAAACCCCCTTAAATCGTGGGGTTAAATCGCGGGGCCCCTCAAACATGTTCATTTGTTCCTGATGCTACCTATCTCAGATGCAGGAGTGCAGTTCAACAATAGTTCACTGCTGCAGCCTAAATGGCAGACACGAAAATGCAACTTTTTTTCTTAATGTAGAAACACTGTTTTACCTGCAACTATGCTCTGCTCCGGACAAAATTAACTAAAAGTTTCATACATAAACCAAACTAAATAAACTGGTAGGCTAGGTTTAAACTAATAAACTTAAATCCTCAACAAATGAGAATAAAGTTATTGTGAAAATATTATGGCGAAGCCCGATCACGTACTAAATGATCGCATAAACACTGAATTTTTTGCAATGGACCTAAACACCCTCCCTGAACCGAAGTAAGCTTCGAAAAATGAATTATAAGTTTGTTACAGCCCTACCCCCTTTTTATATCAAATTAATTTTAGAAGCTCGTGGGCATTTAACAGGGGATTTACAGTACTCAACCTGTCTGCTGCAAAACTACGAAACCCAGGAAGTGTCTACAGTCAAATTGCTTTATAACGAATGCAAATGATTTACAAATTTCTTCTTTACAACAAATGTTATGATATACAGAAGTGAACTGAAATACGTTCTTCAGTCTCTTTAGGTTTTCACAAAGAAAAAACATAATTCTAAAGAAGCATGAGGTGTCATCATGAAGAAAAAATGCACAAATTTCAAAAACAAGATATTCACAACACCGTACCTGCTAATCTTTGACAAATTACTACAAAAAAGATGTTAAACTGTCAGTTTGACTGAGTGTACACAGATTTTGAATGCTTGGATTGACAACATTTTTGTCTGCGTTAGAACTGAGTGCAAGAACTGCCGGAATCAAATCTTACTCTGACAAATGTAGTCAATCCAACCTTTAAAATCAACGTAAAAAGACTGACGAAAGCAAACAGTTTAACATCTTTTTTGAAGTGGTTTGCTGAAAATTAGCAGTCACTGTCTTGTGCATATGTCGTTTTATGAAATTTGTGTGTTTTTTCCTGTATGATAAAGAACAAAAGTAACATCCAGTGTATTACAAGTTCTTTCGTACCGGATTTTCAGCACAGTCCAAACATGTATTTTTCTGCATAATTAGCCACAGTGCTACGTTGTGCGATGCTACCTATCTCAGATGCAGGAGTGGAGTTCAACAATAGTTCACTGCTGCAGCCTTAATGGCAGACACGAAAATGCAACTTTTTTTCTTAATGCAGAAACACTGTTTTACCTGCAACTATGCTCTGCGCCGGACACTTTGACAAACTAAGAACGCAACATCTTTGAGGCATGATACAATAAAGTTCTAGAAATGCTTTTACATGAACCTGTCGTTTTTTAGAGGATCCTTGCTGCT
The DNA here is from genome assembly GCA_023313725.1 of Lithobius niger. NCBI lineage: Eukaryota > Metazoa > Arthropoda > Chilopoda > Lithobiomorpha > Lithobiidae > Lithobius > Lithobius niger. Next base: position 4,607 of record JAHWFP010146093.1, read on the forward strand.
AGAATGGCATTTTTTTTCTGTACAGGCTACATAAAATTTCAAATTTACAAACTTATATTATTGCTTAAAATAATGTTTAAACAAATCATGATGGTTAAGCATACTCACCTTCTTTCCTCTCTGCTTCGCCACTACAGATTTGAATATTAATTTTGGTTTGTCGTCAAAAGCCCAGCCCGCACGGCAGTGGTAGGATCCTGGAAAAGAAAATCATATTTCTAAATCCCTTGGCTAAAGGACCATTCATTATTTATCAACGGGGGTGGGCTGGCGGATTGCCGTCGTCAGTATAAAAAATAAAATCATGATTCCCCCCCCCCCCCCGCCCCCACTTGGTGTTAGTGAATTTGTTTGCCCCCCCCCCCCCAAAAAAAAATTGTCTGAACATTTTTATATTCATGAAATGAGTGTACAAAATGTACTAGGCCTACTTAATACATTGTGGAACGTGCTGAGCTAAATAAATGTATTACATTACCATTCTATAACTTGCTGTGCACTAAAGGACCGTACACACCACAACGTCACCATCTCCGTTGTCCGTCTCCCTCTCCGGCAAAGCAACGCTTAAAAACGGAGACCACTGCCACACCTGTCCGCCAAGAACGCTTGCTGACCCCTTTATTCCCACCTCCCCCAAGTAAAAGGAATGTAATCGTCCGAATGCAAAACTGTAGGTATGCATTGAATTGGGGTCATTCGTGCCACTAAAACCAATTTGGCCGAGTCCTTGTATTGCTACTAGTTATATACACTTAATTTTAGAATTATTCTTTTCATTTTTCGGTAGTTTTCGATGGTCGGGTGTGGAGCCGCCATCTTTGTCTCCAGCTCCGAGAGAAAGACACGTGTGGCGCTAAGCATTTTGATTGGCTGATGGACAACTCCACCGGTCCGTCAACCGGAGGAAAATGAAATATTTCGAAACGAGTCGGAGACGCAACGGAGGCTCTGCGTTGTGCCCGCAGGCTACATTTGAGGCATCGGACGACGGACATGCCGGACAAAACGGTGCGGTGTGGCATGGCCTTTACTCTCTTCACATTTTCTTCCTGACCCCACCTCCCTCCTGATAGCATCTTCAACAAAAATTTTAGCCCCCCCTCCCTCTTTACATAAAAAATTTCATAACCCCCCCCCCCCTAATTTTTGCTGACCCACCACCCTTCATAAATATGAACGGTCCCTATATCTTGATGACTCTTGAATTAGCTAAGACACCTTGTCTGTTCAGTCACCAGATTGGTGATAAAAACATAAGTAAATTTACATGCGTCATTAGCTGGCAAAGGGCTCAAGTGCAGTTCTTTCTTTTACATGCTGGTCTGTATTTAAGCTGTCAGGGTAACTAAGAGTACGGATCCCAGCACTGACAAACACAAAATGCATAGGCTTTGTTTTTACGAAAACGTAAATTAGTTTAGAGTTGATTAGATTGGGTTAGATTAGGGTAAGTTAGGTATCGTGTGATTAGCTGGATTATGTTCGATTTAACGAGATAAAGGCCTGGTTTTCATTATTTCAACAAATTCAACAGGACCAGTCTTTCAAACCTGGAACTCATCACCGGGACCAGAGACAATGGCAACATGGGGAGTCTGTTTCATACATCACCACCGAGTGTTCTTACAGATGATAAAAATAAGGGTAGTTGTTTCGTGGCAATGTTGTGCCGCAGGGGTGCCCATTTCCCGAACAAATCCTGCAGGCTGCAGTATACGCTAAGTAGCATCCTTAGGCTGGTGGTAATGATGAGGTCATTTACGTTGAACGGATGCCCGAACCAGGGTTAGGCTATTTAACACACTTGGGCCTAATACTTACCGTTATCGATCACCAACGGTATATGGCTGTCTCTTAAATTATCTGGATAGGCGAAGATCGGATCGGGAGTTGGTCGTACATCTTTCAAAGTGTACAAACAAGGATCCATCTTTATTCCGATCGCTCATACTCTTCTCCTCGGAAATAAAATTCACTGGTCTCAAAAAGACGCTGTGTGTGGTACTCCAATGCGTACTACACTTAATGAGGGCACTTAACACTTTAGGAACCAGTCCACGATTTTACTAACACTGTTTTACACAAACGATAAAGTTAATGACAAACAGTAACGCACGCTCAGGGAGAAATTAACAGTGGGCGCCGCCATCTTGGCAATATCGAAAACCTGGTATTATAAAGGAAAACCCATTCACAGAACAAACATTTCTTTCACACTAATTAAAAATGAATGTCAAAAAAACATAAATCGTTTAAAAATCTGAATTTTTTAAAATAAAAATGCGCGCAGTAATGAATACTTCAAGAGTGTTTCAGTTCGCCAAAGTGAAAACCCGATTGCGTTGAGTTCGTCCGTGATTCGTCCCAGACAATTCGTCGCCGGACAACTCGTCTCAATCACACTTTTTAAGTTCGTCCCCGGATAATTCAGCGCAAAGTTCCACAAGGTCTCGTCACAAAATACGAGTAGACCAGCAGGACGAAAACGGAAGAAAAAAAACTCATATTTTGTGACGAGACCCTGTGGAAAGTTCGTCCAGATTTTCTGACACAATTTCATTTATGGAGCATTAAGAGTCATCTGCTACCCCATAAATAACACTTATACAATTCTTCATCATCTAATAAACACTAAAGAACAGGCCGTATGATAAACACCCAAAACATGGAACTCGTGGAACCCAAAACTCGAACACGTGGAATTAATTTACAACAACTTTTTTTTATCAGTTTCCCTATATGGGAATTTGATAATACATACAACAATAAATATAGATTACGATATACAAAACATACTTTGCACACAAAAAAAAAAAAAAAATACAACCAAAAAGAAAGCCGACGTAACGGCAAAAATAGCAATAACAAAAATTAGTAAAACAAGTACCTAAGAACAGAAAAAGCAACCCAAAAAAACACAATAACATAAATGTCGGGTATGCTAGGTGAACTAGGTAAAAAAATCCAAATGAAAAAATCCGCGGAAAAGAGAGTCAGGGAAGAAAATCCAGAGAAAGAAAATCCAAAGGAAATAAGATCCAAAGCAAAAAAATCCAAATGAATAACATTTTTTATTATTATTTGCCTATTTTTTGTAGCCAATTTTTTTTTTTAATGGCAGGTGATTCCATACTTCGTTATTAGTGATGCGCGTAATTCGTTGATCGAACAAACCTCTCATGCTGCTTGGTACTTTTCGTCGTTCTTTTTAACCTGCTTCTCTCCCACTCACAACCGGTGAACCGGGTGTCAACAAATCGGTGAATTTGTAGGTATGAAATCCAGGAACCCTCTAGCTTCAGTTTCTTGTATTCTGGTATGTTAGCAGAGATTCGCAAGTGTCGAGTAAGCATCAGGGACGACGCTAACATAGGGGCTTGGCACAAAATAGGAGCGACCAGGAAAAAAAAAACTCCGCGAGCGTCACTACCAACAATATTATCTAGTACCATAATACTGTTGGTAGTACCAACTTGTTAGTACATAATATTGTTGGTGGTTGCGCTCGCGGAGTTTTTTTTTCCTGGGTGGAGGTGGGGGTTCAAGTGCTCCCTCCCAATTCTTGCCCCACCACGAAAATTCTGGTAAATTATTAAGAAAACTACCTTAGTTTCTTTCACAGAGATAGGAAGGACTTGAGGCCACATCATTGGGTCAAAAATTCCTAAAACCAACCTGCCCCGATTTGCCTATCAACCTCAGCCTAGTCGTGACTGTGAGTTGTAGAATCAGAAACTAATTTTTCAGCTGGATTTAAAACATTTACCAAAAATGGGATGGGACCGTTGGGTATGAGAAAGAGAATTGCAGCAGTGCTATATTTACTTTTATTTATGTTTTTTTTTTTTTTTGCTGGGGGAGGGGCCGCGAAAGTAGAATATATTGGTCCCTCCCTTACTAAAATTGCTGCCCCACTGCCGCCTCCCCCAGTAAAGAATGATTCTAGTGTCGTCCTTGGCTAGTATAATCCACCCAAAAGCAAAAGTGGTGAAAGAGAAGCCGCCAAGTTTCCAAAAAGGGTTGGCCTTTAAAAGTAGTGATATCATTCAACCAGGGAAAGACCGCCAATGTTAAGCTTATTAGCAAAGTTAATCTCACCTACTACAGTTCGAAAGTTAAATGAAAACTAGAAGATTGCTACTAGCGGTAGTAATCTACAAGTTTTCATTTAACGTCCAAAGTATTACTCGGTGTGATTAACTTGGCTAATACGCTTAATCTTGGCGGCCCAACCTAAAACCTAGGTTTAATTCCCGGGCTCACGTTGGCACATGAATTGTTTCATCATAATTACTGCTCACTTGTCATTCTTAGCTGTTCACAATGTTGGCTCGACTGTGTTTCTTCATTTAATGATAATATTTATAGCTAATTTACGTTCCTATGACAGACTATAGCCATATTGTTGGCTTCACTCACTCTTCTGGCGTCGATCCATGCTTCACACAGTTTATTCGATCACCCAGAGCATCACAGAATCGACGTACTGGTTATTACGTCACAGTCTAATTGCAGTTGTTGCTGACATTTCGTTCATTTCATTTTTGGAATGTTTGAAGTTCGTATTACAGTATCATGAGTTTGATTTACATTGAAAAAGTTGACTATATGCGGAAATCGGTCACTAAGCTCGCTCAATCCGCGCACGACCGTGCTTCAAAACACATACGTCCAGTCAGTTAAAGCCATACAATTTTGAGATCCATGTGCCGAGGCAGATCCTAAGTATGACGCAAAATATGTCGTCGTTTAGGTGGTTTTTTTTTTAATTTTTATTTCGGAGTAAGTTACTTTTTTTTTATTAATTTCCCAGCACAGTAAATGTTTGCTCGAACTATGACGCAATGAAACACTTTTCTGAGCAGTTTTTCGCGTTTAGAGGATAAAAAAAAAGTTACATTAACGAAAAAGACCTATTTGAAGCGTAATTTTAATTATTTTTCGTTTGGCGCTACTCTAATCTTTGTAGGAACCTTACTTCCGGGAAGGGGGGTGGGGGGATGCGTACAAGAACGCACGCATACCGTACGTTTTAACGATGTAAATTTTTGGAACGCTGTTGAGTTTGTCGAGTTCTGATTCTAGTTTTGGATAGTATCATTAATAAAAGACGTGAACAGTTTCATAGTATTCTGATCGTGGCATAAAAAAAAGGCGTCCGAAAAAAACTACAAAAAAAGACCTGAAAATAAAAACCGATGGAATAAAAGCCGAAGAAATAAGCCTTGAAAAAAGACGAAGGAAATATACAAAATCTTTGGTCATTTTTTTTGGCAACCTGAATTACATCTGGATATTCTGCGTTTGAAAGGGTGTCTTGTGTCTCAACGAGCCAAAATGAGCCAAAACGAGTATGAACGAGCCAAAGCGAGTCAGAACGAGCCAAAATGAGCGTGAACGAGCCCAAAACAAGCCAAAACGATCCAGAACGATCCATGTTTTACAAGACACCATTTGGAAGGAATTTTGAAATCTTCGTTTTGACCATCGTATAACACGGTGCCTTCTGCCTCTCGACCAAAATAGTTCCCGTTGGCTAACCCCCCGATCCCCTCCCAATCGTTTCTCCTCCTCCCCCGACCAAGTTACTTGCGGGCCGATTCGAAACCCTTCTTTGGATGGGGGTGGAGTAAAGAGTATCAACCCGTTGATCACCTAATCTCCCCCCACCTGTTTGGATTAGTTGAACACCAATAGGTGAATGACCTCACCGTTCGTAATCCTGACCCTGACCTTGACCTTCAACCCCCACCTAACTTTACCAAAGTCTAGAAGGCATACGCAGAAAAGAACAGGGACTTTTGCTTCTCTGAATCGGCAGAATGTTTGAATGGCATCGGTACACCAAATCAGGCACTGTCGAACCTATTACCTTCGAAGGTAATAGGATCGACATACCCTGACCAAATCTATCCCATGCACCTTGCATCATGTTCGTTACTGCCTTTTTTTCGTTGTTGTTTTTTTTACCCAGAAGTTCCTTTGACTATATCTTCGTCTTGCATTACCCATGAGATGACGGGTGGTAGGTAAAAATACCCCGGAAAAAATACCCCTGGAAAAAATACCCCCGGAAAAAATACCCCCGGAAAAAATACCCCGGAAAAAATACCCCCGCAAAAATACCCCTGGAAAATATACCCCCGGAAAAAATACCCCTGGAAAAAATACCCCCGGAAAAAATACCCCTGCAAAAAATACCCCCGGAAAAAATACCCCTGCAAAAAATACCCCCGGAAAAAATACCCCTGGAAAAAATACCCCCAGGTTAAATACGGTCAAAAATATTTAAATGTGAATTAAAGTAGACTGAATTCAGTGGCGGATTCAAGGCAAAAGTTTTGTGGTGCAAGCCTCATGAAATGTCCCTCTTTTTCTTCCATGTAATTCTGAGAACCTTTTGTTTTTGCTCTTCTTTATTGTGTACGGGTGCACGGAAAAAAAAGTTGATGAAAAAAAAAAACCGGGGAAGTGGTGAGGAGAAAAAGTTGCGCTCGGTAAGATAAAATTCGTGAAATCACGATGTTTTCACCAAAACTGAACTAGAAGGTGGTAGTGGTGGAATATTATGTTTTCCCGAATCTTTTTTTTAATGTCTATAGTCGATCAAATTCAATATTTCACCCCCTCCTTCCCTAGTTACGGAATTTGTAGATAATTTATGATTCTCGACGTGCCCCCCCCCCCCATCCCCCTTCTATTTCAGTATTTGGTGGAAACTTCGTGATTTCACGAATTTTCACTCACCGAGGACAACTTTTTCTCCTCACCACTTCCCCTGTTTTTTTTTTTCAACTTTTTTCGAGCTTTTTTTTCCCGTGCACCCATAAAACACAACAAAGAAAAGCAAAATAAAAAGGTTCACAGAATTTTATGGAAGAAAAGGAGGGGGATTGAGGCCTTTTGCCTTGAATCCGCCACTGATTTCAGTCTACTTTAATTCACATTAAAAAAAAATTTTTGACCGTATGTATCCTGGGGGTATTTATTCCAGGGGGTATTTTTTCCGGGGGTATTTTTTCCGGGGTATTTTTTCCAGGGGTATTTTTACCTAGATTCGATTTGACGTCATTAGGCTAAACCTAGGATTTTTAAGATTTAATAAACACCCAATTAAACTACGCCTAAGTGAGCGTAAAAAACCAATAATAAAAAAATCAAAGAAAAAAATGTCCTAAGGGAGAAAAAAAGAGGCAATGGTAAAAAAAAGAAACAAAGAAGACATTTTGTTTCGTCGTCATTGCAGGTTACGTTCCCCCCCCCCCCCCGGGCGTTTTTTCTTCATCCATTTTTTTCCCTCGTGTTTTCTTTTGTATACATTCTTTTTGGACTTTTCGTTCTTCAGGCTTTTTTCTTTCGACCTTTTTTTTCTGTTTCTGTCCTTCTTCCCTCCAACTAAATACAAACATTTTTCTTGCTTCCAAGCTTGCTGTGGTGACACATTTTTTTGCTGCGTTAGTGACGCTGGCAAACTTATACAAAATATTAATGCTTAAAAAGGTAAAACTTGGAGAACAGGAAAAAAAAGATAATTATAATAAATCCGTAAAATCGCAGGTAGAAGGAAACGCAACGTAAGGTAAAACACATTTTGTTCGGCTACATTTGTGTTTATTTGTTGATTTATTTATTAACAATTTGGCGGTCGGAAAATCAGACAGCATTGAGAGAACATTTGAATAGCAAAAATAAAAGCAAAAGGATACTTTTTTATTTATTAATTTTTTAAGATGTGTTTAGGTCGTGTTTTTTTTTTCTTTTTTTTTTTTCATTATGTTACCCTTCCACACGCGAACATCTTCTCTTCTGGTGCAGGTTCGTTTTTTGTAATGCTATACGTAATTTGTCATTGCCAGAATAAACTCAAAATTAAACATTATATATGAAAAAAAAAAAAACGCAGTTTTTTTCTTGTTTCACTGATTTTAAGGATTTGTTAAATTTCAGGTAGGATTAAGCCTACATCCTGCTCAGTTTGCTTTAGCATTTTTTTTTTGCATTACTAACACAGTTTTTTATTGTATAACCATAAATGCAAATCTGCAGCTTACTGGTTTTTATGCCGTGAACCCAGTGTTTTTTTGTTTGTTTGTTTGTTTTTGTTTTGCTCTTAGAAAGCTCTAACTCAAACTGGGTTATCATCCCCACGACGATGAGAGGGACAAGTTAGCTCGAGAAAATCCAAGCAGAAAACCCTCTTTGACATGCCATAATCGACATGAGCACGAGACAAGTCCAAAGGCCTTGCTGTAAGGAAAGCATGTTGTTTCTGGCTTTTTTTTTAAGTGTTTTTATTTTTTTAAATGTCATGTGTTTTTATAAAATTTCTGCCTGCTGACAGAGCTGATGTATGGGGTGATCGTTTAAATGAACTCGTAAATTTTTTTCTTTTGCTATATTTAAATCTTAAATCCCCCCCCCCCCTTAATCCTAGCAGGAGCTTTCTAAAGAATTCCGTTAGGAACACGGAGTGCTGGAGAGTACAACGAATAAACTTAACATTGTGTTTAGCCTTGTTTCATCGGCTCCTGACAGTAGTAACAATATGTGCGAGCGTACGACGGATTACAGTGCCCTTCTAAGTCGGTGAATTTTTAAAATTTAAAGTGCATTCATCTTTTAAGGAATAAACCAAAAATATATACTTTTTATGCGATGCAGCTCAGATGGTAATCGGTGGGTGTACAGAGGAGGCTATAATGCTGTATCGAGTCCAGTCGAAATAAAGGGAAAAAAACCCAAGGAAAAATACCTCAGTATAAATTTCCCTGGGATAAAATATTCCATACAGTCATAATTTTCTTACTAGTAACTTTGCTTCAAGTGGACTTTTGTAGTACGGTCTCCCGACAATGAAGGAACACGTGAGAAAACCTCTGGCAGTGTGCAATCAGAATTGGAGGGGGGGGGGGGTTGATAACATCCTAAAGCCTCCCTAATTGGAACTGCCAGAAACTCACTGTCGGAATTCGTGCATGTTGTCAGACGTAATTTTATTCTGTGTACGAAGATAAGATATCAAAAAACGGTTTAATGGTTTAAAATAAATATTTGGCAAAAGTGGAATTCCCGTTTCACCGAATCAACATATTCTTTAAAAATTTAACATTGGAGAAGTCAAAGATGCATTCCTAATTGGAAGGAATTTGTGATTAGATGCGATACTAGCCGCAGCGAGTGCAGGAGCGAGCACGTAATTTTGAAGAAAAAAAATATTCAGTGAAACGGGAATTCCCGTTTCGCCGAAAATTAAGACGTTCATTAAAATTTGGCGAAAAGGGATTCGATGAAGCGGCTATACGCCTCATGCACAGATCATACTAAGTCAATGCTGTATGCAAGGCAAATAATAATGAAGTAAATTATAAGACGGAAAACAATATTAAATAGGTTATGATTTATATAAGACCATTAATTCTTGGTCATCTTGCAGCGTAAACAGTGGTTTACGACGCATTCTGGTACAAAAATAATAGTCGTATGCACTCCGGCAATTATTTTTGGTAAATTTGAAATAAGCCATCAGTCAAAATTATACACTAGAAATAACGTAGAGGTACAGTAAGCCTCTACCTATATGCACCAGTCCGTCACCAATTCACTGCTATACTGCCTTTACCAACATGACCACTTGTCCACTGGTATAAAGATGACTTACTGTATGTTTATTTAATTATTGCCGACATCGTTAATATAATCCATTTTCTTCCCCTGGTTCAACTTTCAACAAGCTCTGCCGATTTTCCTTGTTTTTTTTTACCCCAGTGTTGGCCACTGTAAATGGGTTTTCAGGTGTTCCAGTAAGTTTCAGCCTTACTTTGTGGGTATTGTTGCATCTCTTTTCGCCTAATTTTCGGTAATGGTCGTCACACTTTTCCCCATTTTAAATACTAATTTGTTTGTTTTACAGGTTGTCTTGGTTTACAGCATATCCATACAAACAGTTAGGAGGTTAAATCACATTAACTGAATGACCCTTGGTTGGGGTGTAGTAATTGACTCTAGGAGTAAAAAATCCAAAGGAAAAAAACCCACGAAAGAAATCCAGGAAACAAATCCAGAGAAAAATCCAGAGGAAATAAAATGCAAAGAAAAAAATGCAAAGGAAATAACATCCACGGAATAAAATCCATGCTATTTTTTTTTTTATTTCATTTTTTTTTTCTCCATGTTGTTATTGCTACGAAACTCGTTCAAAGCTGCCTGGTGCTATTTTTAGTCTTAAACTCCCTTTCTTCCCCAATACTTCTGTCCGAACACGATTAGTTCCCTTGAAAATCACAATGTGAATGTATTTCAGGTTTTTCAGCCTGCTAATAACAATCCGTCGGAATTCCTTACTTTTCAAGTCTTGGAAAATAAACTTTCCAAATTTTTCAGCTAGCGTACCAATCTGTTAATATACTCACAATGTACATCTCGAATCTAGAAGTTAGTTCCTAGTCCAGTGCGATACCAAAATTGTTATGGTTGCCATGGAGCAAAATATTATGTGGATACCTATCTATCGTTTGGTTATATGCGCGCAGTCGAATAAATCGTCACAATAACACGAAGACTTCCCTCTGAAGAAATTTTTGTCTCAGTAACTTCTGTACTGGCATTACTGACCGTTTCGTAACGAATCGGCAGGCAGTTAAACACGACGATGTGTGAAAAATTTCAGATTTTGTTTAGCGTTTAGGTGTGAAACACGGTGACCATTGTAAAAATACACCTTAACACTGAAAGAAAATGCACTTAAACCAACCGGTTGTTCATATCTATTATGCCACTCTAGTATTCTACCACGTCCCTGACACACTTCCGTGCTTAGCAGTAGCGCTATGAAAGTCGCTCCCCACACCATTTTCTCCGCATCATTTCCCTCCTACTGTTTACCTGCAAATATTTATTGTTGTCCCACTTTTCTATAGGCTGGCAGTCAGTCACTCCGTGGGTCCTTGCGAGTCCTGTTTGTCCGGCAAACTGATTTTGTTTTCACTTTTTTACTGATATCATTTCTCCGTTTTTTTGCATTAAAAAATAATACTAAGCTAAAAAAAAAAATCTATTGGATTTTCTTTCCGTGGATTTTTTTTTTTCGTTTACCGTACCGAATGGAATAGGGGAACTGTCGACTTTTGTATTGAAAGCAAGCAAGAGTTATACCGTAACGTGGTTTTAAGAAGAAAAAAGTTTTCAGCAACACATTTTTGCCGACGAGGTTTCAAATTGCCGACTGTTTGGGTAAATTGCCAAACATTGGAGGGGGGTGTCCCTACCTCCATAACCCCACATGCCGATACACGGAGCGAGTTGGCGCTTCACTTTTATTTCAACAATTATTTTAAAGTTAGCAATAAGGGGGGAAAAAACGAACGCCGGAAAAGCCAACCCACCGCCAGTGACCACCGGCCAACGGGCGTTAGGAGAACCAATGAGAAAACAGGCAGGGATGACGACATAGGTTAGTGAGCCAATAGGGGACGAGAACGTAAGAGAGAAAGACCCCAACCAAAGCAACCTGTAGACGTACCTACATTCTTACCCAGATCATCTTTGAGAGAAGCAGCACATCTTCTCCTCTGTACACCCTGCAGCAATAATCTACAATGAAGATCGCCATCGTTTTCCTAGCCGTCTTGAGTGGTAAGTAAATTTTATTTGAGTCTTTACCGCTTTGACAATGACAAATAATTTCATTGGCTTTCACTGAGAATCACTTGTTTATTTATTTTGGCGAGTGTGTGCTGCACGAATGCAGCCGACAAACGTAGTTTTAAACAAAACTTAAACGTAATGTTTTTGTATAATGAGACAAAACTTACATTGCTTTATTCCAAAAAGTTATTGTTCTCTTATGACTTTTATTCCTTAACTTATTTTTATTTATTTCGTATTTACGATTATCAGCTCGCAAAGTTACCGCGACTATTCGACCTAGCTTTTGAAATTTGGCAGATGGTCATTTTAAAATTAAAGGGCACTGTGCTGGAGGTTTCTTTTTATTTTATGTGAATGGGACAAACAACATAACAAATAGAAACACTCAAATTCGTAAAAAAAAAAAGAAGGAAAATATTTATGGCAGTGGATTATCAAAGGGATATTATTGTTTATACGTTCTTAGTTGTAAAAGGCCTTTTTGTTGGTGTATTAGGCTACTTGACCCTAGGAAGAGGGTGGGGCATATCTTTCCCATACAAAATGGTCGACTTTATTTTAACTGGGATCGTACCAAACCACAGCCATCATTTTGAGAAGTCTTGTTTTAGTGGAATAAATTGCCCAAAAAATGCCCTCCAGAAGCCGGAAATTGTAGTGATGCATGCACAGAAACAAGCGTCAGCTTACGTGGCTCAGTTGGGGAGCAATCGGCACTACCCCATACCCTTTAGCTGGGTTTGTTTAGCCCTCTCCAACATTATTTTCGGGCTGTGCCACTTCCTACCCCCTCGAGGGGGCTCCCAAGGGGGAAACTTAAAATTATATATGAAATGAGGGTAAAGTAACGCATCAATGGAAAGATCTTACAACACGGGAAATTTTAATATTAAAATCTAGTTCATAGTTAATGTTATTATTTTCACTTCTTCGTAAATTTCTCGAGAAGGGTTGGTCCTATTTACATGTGATTAGAGCCATTGTCTAGCTCGTTAAAATACGATTCGAATGGTGTATTAAACATCCAAATCGGTCAAGATTCGCCAAAGTTACAACAAATAACGTGTTTCAATTATACCTAAAAACTAATTCTAAAGTTGATAGTGAAAGGCTTCCGAAATGCAGTTACCATCTAGGTAGTACGTTTAATAATTCCTTGCCCACATAAATGAAATATATGTCTAGTAATGTGATATTATCGTTTAATAAACATTACTTTCTGTTTCAAGTGGTTACTTGATCTAAACCCAACTAACTTAGCAAATAAGTTGAATATTGTTAGTTAACTTGTATAGAAATTTAAATTTTTACATACTGTCTACAAACGTTGGCACTCCTCGTTTATTTTTGCTCAGTTTTTTTTTTGGCATTTTTGTTCTGCACTTTTTCTGTATTTTAGCGCGTCCCTCATCCCCACTGGCTCGCGTGCATTCTTGTGGTGTGTGTAGGGCCGCCCAGAGGTCTGATGGAGGGCCTACGACCCCAAGTTTTCTGTGGGCCCCCTCATACCCATGGGCAAGGATTTTCTTTCATTTTTATTTTTGCTGTTTTACTTTTTGTGGTTTTTTCATGTCAGTAGTACCGTGGGCAGTAAGGGTCCATGCAGGACCCGTCGTAAGCCAGGGACTGTATGCAACTAAACCCACTGAACATCATGTTTGCAGTTTCATATTTTAGCTTGGCCCCCCCCTTGAAGCACGGGACTAGGAACAGAAGCCAGTTTTGCTTCCCTTACCCCCCCCCCCCCCCCCCCATCTGCCAAACGTATGGTCAGCCCTGGGCACTGCCTACTGGGTGTGTGATTTGGAGGAATCGGGCAGAAGCGCCCTGGACAAATGCTCACCTATTTTCATAATAAAAGGGCCAAAGGTTATAGCTATTTACCTCATCTGCATTCCTTATTTCATGATTCATGGGGGCCCTTTCACAGTTTTTACTCAGTTTTGTTCCCGGAATAATTCGAGGTGTTTTTTTTTTTTTTGCAAATTTTTAAACTTCAAGGGTGGGGGGAAAGGGGGGGGGGGGGGGGGGGGGCTCCAGGATCGAAGTTTGTAACCCCATCAGTTACACCCCTGCCATCCAACCGTCCATCCGCATCAAAGAACTTCAGAATAACGGGAACTAAACCGATTTTTATGTAATCTGGTGAGTTAAAAGAGTTTGCTATACATCCGTGATGGTAGAGAGTGTTAGGTTTGTTAGAAATGTCTTGTTCACCAAACGCCAAATATTACTAATAAAATTTAAAACTTACTGCAGCTACTCATTTTCTTTTGTACGCGTTTGTACAGTACGCAACGTTGTAGCTGTCAAAAGTGCTATGGATCTTTTTATAGTGATAGTCGTACTCGTATTGATTTAATTAGTTATCCTGCTACAAGTGGTGGTGTGAGCGTAGTGATGTAGTAACTAGTTTCAGTGCATTCGTGCACGAATCCGTAATGCCCCTTCAGCGAACAAGGGAAATAAGAAATTAAGGAATAAGAAAGGTGGTGTATCGTTTAACTGATGTCATCATGCTGGTAAGAACAGGGTTCAGACAAAACCTGGTGAACCTGGAAATCTCGGGGAAATTGAAAATAGAGCCAAAAGCTCAGGGAAATTTAAGGGAAATCCAAATTTTTTTGAAAATCAGGGAAAAGACAGGGAGATTATCTGATCTGTAAGTTCCATTGAATTCAGATCAGAAACATAATTCTAGGCTAGTAGAAAATATTTTAATTTGTGCTTTAATGTGTTCAATAGTTTAGATATTACTTCAATAAACCAAATCTTAGGCTGGTACCAATACCTGTGATGATTTTCTGGGATGTTGGATTATTTTCGTACAAATATTAATGAAAACATTAGCTACTGCCCGTTTCCCTAACTAAACATCTTGCAAACACCTGGAAATTGCCATTGGATGCACCTGGAAAACCTGGAAATCTCAGGGAAATTGAGAATTAAAAAATTGGTCTGAACCCTGAAGAAAGGCCGATTTTAAAGTAAGACGACGGGTTCTTTTTGGTAACTGTCATTCTTCATGAAATAGACAAACTGTTACAACAATGGAAAACGGCGAAAGAGTACACGGTATTTAAGAATCTAAGACTGTAGTCTTGTTTGTTTGTTTGTTTGTGTCCGTTTGTGTCCGCAGTGGGATACGGACGTCCATAATCCGTATTACAGGGTGTCCACAAAGTCCGTATACACTTTTGAAAATTTATTTTAAAAAACCAAAAAACTACTGAACTTATTCAAGAACGGCGGAGTTCACTAAAGGAAAGATTGATGTTTTAAGTTTATTTTAGCAGCTACCATATTTCAACAGGAGCACTGTTTGCTGCTTTTAGAAGGTTTTAACAAGAAGTCTCACTCCGCCCATTTTTGTTCTAGCATGGAAGCCATTTGACTGCAGTGCTTGCAACATTGTCTAATCCACTGTTGTAAACAGAGTTTCGTTTTGCAGAGTATTCTTTAAAAACATCCCTTTGAACATTCTCGAAACGATTGTTACTTGTATGAACTTTGCAAAACACAAAACGGACTTTAATTTCTCATCTACTGGCTGTCATTGTTGCGTTGAAGCTGTACGCGTAGTCTACTATAAGCGGATGCATAAACACAGGCAGTGTGGAACTGCTACCATCTCGTGGCTCCCAAAATAAACTTAAGATATCCTACTTTTTCATGGTGAAATTTGTTTGTTGCTTCGTTAAGTCATTTTCTTTAAACAATTTCAGGGGGTCGTAGAGTTCCTACTTTTTCCTTATTTCGTACTTTTTTTTTCTAATTCCTTATTTTCCTACTTTTTTCCTGTTTTCAGATGTACAGTTCCCTACTTTTTTCAGCCATGCTTATTTTGTTTGTAAATTTAAGTGCAAATTAATAAAATAACGTATAATATTTGAGTTCAATATTTCCTTCCCTACCGGTTTCATGTCTGGTGGAGATTAATACGATATTGTGCTGGCAGGTTGCGTAGGCTTTTTTTTTTAGAACAAGTTACAAATCTTTTAAAATGTTCAGAAAAAAAAGCGTGGGCCTACTAAAAAATTCTTGTCTCAAATACGACCATGGCAGACTTGTCTGGCGGTGGTTCTCTGCCCCCCCCCTCCCCCCCAAAAAAAAATACAGCCATCGCTGTAGAGCTTGAAGAGCTACTTTTTTACATCTGCTGCCATGGGATCAAGTCATTAAAGAGATTTTTGTTCAATTAGCTTTGGTTTCCTAGATTTAAGAATGCTCTTGAAACGCGTAAGCTTTTATCACATTTACTGTTATTAAGCCTGATATTATGCCGAGGGATTCCTTATTTTTACCTACTTTTTAGTCAAAAATTCCTTATTTTTTACTTACAAAATTCCGTATTTCCTACTTCTTCCCCACTAAAACCCGCTACGACCCCTACAATTTTCAAAAGTGTATACGGACTTTGTGGACACCCTGTATGTTGACGTCCGTAGTGGGAATCGCGATAATCTTAATTATTATGTTTGTTTGTGTTTCTTTCATTAGAATTGTCTGTATAAGTAATGATACGAATTGTGTTTTCAACAAAGATGCGCAGTACTGAGGGCGTCATGTTTTTTTCGTTCGCAATATTTTCATGTAAACGATATCCAATGAAAGCTTGAGCGACTGTTAACGGGAAATCACAGTATTTTCATGCATACGGGAAATCACAACAATGTGCTATAAAACCGTTCATGTAAGGGGTGGGGGGGAGGGGTTGTCCTGGTAATCAATATATATTTAAAATATATATATTTATAGATAGTGAATATGTACATATTTTTTTGTTTGAGTGAGCTTTTGGTTTTGTGAGTTTTTGGATCGGTGAGCTTTTGTCCAGTGAGCTTCTGACTGGCGAGCATTTGTCCAGTGAGCTTCTGACTGGCGAGCATTTGTCCAGTGATCTTCTGACTGGCGACATTTGTCCAGTGATCTTCTGACTGGCGAGCATTTATCCAGTGGGCTTCTGACTGGCGAGCATTTGTTCAGTGGGCTTCTGACAGGTGAGCTTCTGTGCTCCTACATTCGTGGTTTGGTACGTCACCGAAATGTTAACTCGATTCATGTTGTCACTGTTGTTCGTGAGATAACCTGCAGCAATTAAACGCAACAGTGAATCAGAAAGTTTCCATGTTGTAACTGGCATTAGTAACCCTTGATTTAAACTTTCAAGCGACTTCCATGCTGTGCGCGGGAAAAAAAAACACGAAAAAAGCTCACGGGGGAAAAAAACAGCCGAAGGAAAAAAAAAAGGTTGTTTTGTCATTTTTTTTTTTGCATTGTTGTGTTTGTTATATGTTAGGGGTAGGTCAGTTGCCTTGGCTTGAGTTTCACACAAAACGTACATTTTTTCCCTGTGGCCTTTTTTAGACTTTTTCCGCTACTCTTTTTTTTTTTTTTTCTTTGGGTCTTTTTCCAGGCTTTTTACCCCATCGGTTTTTTTTTTTAATATAGCTTCCTTCAAACGTAATTTAACGAAAGCATAAATATTAATTCTATGGTTTACTGCAAAAACGAAAATGTTAGGGGAAATGGAGTAATTATACGATAGACGATATAGACGAGTAGACGATATTATTTTCGTTACCAAAAAAAAAAAACTTGTATTTGAGTGGCATTCTCTGTTGCTTGTCGCCGTTTTGGCAAGTAGCACTAAATTGAAGTTGCCAACTGTTGATCTTCAATCGCCAAATGGCGAGTGACGATCGGCATTTGAGAGGGCCGATCACCTGACATTAAAAAAATAGGCTATAAAAAATAAGGAAAAAACAAGAAAAGTGTTGGATTTTTATTCCTTTGGACTTTTTTTCTTTGTATTTTATTTCCTCTGGATTTTACTTCTCTAGACTTTATTTCCTAGATTTTTATTCCAATGGATTTTTTTTTTTACCTACACCTCACCTTACCTACACCAAAGTATAAGGTGTACCGAGGGCAAACCTTACCGTAACTAATTTGCTAATGTCAATTTACGTAACTTTCCACTAGCTCGAGTACTGAACGGTTGGCTTTCCTGTAATACTCACGTATCCATTTTCTGTGGGGTGAGCGGGGCTAAGGCAGTTTGGTTGCTACGGGCGACGTGGGGGAGCCAATCAGAAGCTTCGTACTGACTACGTCATCCATCTCGACAGAGTAAACCTATTTAGCAGTTCTGTATATCCAGGAGAGTTAATTTGACAAATGAAGAGCAAACATGAAAAACAAGTTAAATTACAATTTTGAAAAAAAATCTAGTTAGATGGCGTTCCATACGTTTGTTGTAGGATGGATCCCACATATATTTCTATCTGGGCAAGAAAAGTGAAAACTTACCATTTGCGGGTCAAGCAAAATTCTTGATCCGTGCAAAATCAAGGTAAATCATGAGCAGGGTTTTGAACAATCCAAGTTAAATCCTACGACTTAAGAAAAAAATGAATAACCCTGGTGGACTTAACCAAAAAACACGAAAAACTGGAAAATTATTTTATTACATTCTTGGACTATGCAGTTGATTCTAAGCAACCATCTCTTTGACACCATCCGTCTAACTATGTTAGCATAAATTTTGCCATAGTCGTATCGACCTAGAAAAAAAATGAATGACACTATAGGACTTAGCCGAAAATCCGGGGAAAAAATGTAATTGCTTTTCTGCAGTGTGCAAGTAATTTTTAGCAACTTTGCTTGTGACACCACACGTGTAGGTCTCTTAGTTCAGATTTTAGTACGTTATAGTGTAGGCATTTATTGGACTTTGAAAAAAAAAAAGTTCTTTTCAAAATAAGTTAAATCCGCATTCTTAACACTGATTTAGGGCCTGCAAGTTAAGAAATTTGTTTTGGTTTTGTAATCACTTGCCCTGGAGGTACATTTCTGAACAATCAAAATCTTTGTAGATTATGCTACTTTTGCTTGGGTAGAAATTTGACTTTCTTGCAAAAAGATATATTTTGGATTTAACTTGTTTTGCATGTATGCTCTTCAAATGTGCTTTAACGAACCCTTCAAACACTAAATAAAGAATGGCCGGTTACACTCGGATTGTTGGTTGGACTGGTTGCATAGTATAAATATCGTGGTTTATGAGCTGTATTAATTAACAGTGGCGCACTCAGTAATTTTGTTTTGGGTGGAAAGGGAGGGGGTGGAGTGGCGGAGAAAAAAACAATGGAATTCAACTAAAAGGTCTAAGAAGTTGGGGTTGGGGATGGCTTTAAGTACCCCTCGGAGCATTGTGAAACAGCTAAATTTCAGCAGTATTTTTGCATTCGAACCGTTTATAAAGCTTGTTTTCAGAATTCAGCCTGCAATAAATAGGGTCTTGCGGTGAGGCTTTTCCCCTATCTTCCCCCCCCCCCTCTTCCTCACACGTGTGCCGATAGTATTTATCAGTTGTCTTATTAGACGTTACGAAATTCGGTGTTCGAGTGGTACCAGAGATACTATACTTATAGAGATACGAAACGCCCAATCTCCGACAATGCTAGGGTGCGACACGCCTGGAAGCGGCCGCAATGTCCGCTGTCTAGTAACGCCATCTAGTGATAATCCTGGGCTGCGCCAACGACAATGTAAGGGGGCAAGGAGGGTGCGCGGATACCACGACCGCTTTCTGCCTGGGAGGTCCGGGTTCGATCCTGGCCTCGTCCACCCCGTGGCATTTTCGGGAAGAGAAGGGCCCTGTGGCGCCTCGTGCTCATGACGATTGTGGCATGTCAAAGATCCTGGGTTTTCCGCTTGGATTTCTCCGGCTGAATTGTCCCTCTCGCCGTCTACTCGTATTCATCCTCATCCTTCCTCCACCTGTGCTGGAGCACACTGCCTACCAAGCAAACAGCTGGCCAGAAATGCTATGCTCTACAGCAATATTTAATACTAGCTGTACCCGATGTAGCTAGCTCCGACATGCGCATGCGCAACCGCCGCCGCCCCCCCCCCCCGTGTTCTCCCCTCACATTCTGTGGTCAGATTCCCCCCCTGCGGCCCGTCTGGCTGTCTTGAGTTTGCTTCGTGCATGATGATGAGCTTGTTGCGTGCATCCCAACCTAAGCGTATTATATACATAGACTTTTCCTCTCAATCACTGGCTCGAAAATACAAATCACGGATTGCATTAAACTAAAAAAAAAATCCCTTTTCTATGGAGATGATTGATAACACCTGTCTTCCTTATCTGTCATGCACGGAGGCATTTTTTAGGGAGAATGGGGGGGGGGGGGGAAATTAACATCCTTCTCCGTTTAGAATGCTTAGCGTTTTAGAAAACCTCCCAATAACAACGAATTCATATTTCAGTTTCTCTAGGAAATAGCAAAAAAAGGTTTAGCGTAGGCCCTAATTGACAATATAATTATATATATTTCGAAACCCTAGGCGACCTATCTGTGGACGCGCCCTTAAACCTGATCCCCCCCCCCCCAGGTTGGGGGCTATTTCATAGGTGGCGAACACAGTCATTGTTACAACGAATCCAAATGCAGTACATTAATGCAATTGGGAGCGCATTCTTTTCACGGCACCAGTGAAAACGGAGGAGCATGTTCGTTTATGGCACGGATGCAATGAAAAGGGCGAGCGTGTTCATTCTTTGCACGACAGCAATGAAAAAGGGTGAGCTGCCGGCAGTATAAAGGGTAATGTCGATTAGTAACAATCAGTTACAAACGAAATATTGCGACATGTATTGTTGACGGAAAACTCTTGGGAACCAACCGAAACAAACATCAGTGCGACAACAAACGGGACAGTGTACCAACATCGCGTCCTTCTAGGAACCAGCTTGAAAGCATTATTTTTTTTAAGCTTTTATATGGTGCAGTTGATGGCACAATAATAATCACATTATGATGACCTTTAACAAGCAGCTGATTTGATGTTACGATTTGATCGAGAGGTTTTGTTTGTTGAGAGACCAGAGACCAAACAGTTATTTAGACAGGGCGCATGGTTTCGGGAAACTATGCTCTCAATAAATTCAATTTAATTCAATTCAAAGCGATGGCTTGTCTACATGAGCCACTGTTTCTCACTCGTTACACCATTGTCAAGAGCAGTAATGGTTATGGCTTAATAATCAAATCAAATCAATCATTTTAACAATAAAATCAACAAAGTTGAAGCTTCGCGATCAAGTTATAACGTGCAACCAGCGGCTTGTTAGCTTGTAAGCAACTAGTTGCCCAGGATTATCAAGCGAGGGGGCGGTGGTCGCTCCGTCTTTTTCCCGGCATGCACTTCGCCCTAGGCGTATCGCTCAATCGTGGCCCGTTTCGTATCTCTATAAGTATAGTATCTCTGGTGGTACCCACTAAACCACGCGCAATGGCTGTTTGCCGTGACGTCACCATGAGTTAGCCAATGACGAACGAGAACAACGGCTGTTTGGCCGTCTGATTGGACTAGCCCAGTCATGCACGTCACAGCAAACAGCCATGGCGTGTGGTATAGGTGCACACGAAAAAAAAGTCTGGGGAAAAAAAGCTCTTTGAAAAAAAGGTCCGGAAAAAAGGTCTGCGGAAAAAGGTCTGGCGAAAAAAAATCTGGGTAAAAAAAAGGTCAAAGGAAAAAGTCCGGGGGAAAAGGTGTGAAGAAAAGGTCTGGGGAAAAATGGTCTCAGTCCCTTTCTGTGGGGAAAAATAATTAAACAGCACAATAAAAAAAATTACTTAAGTCTTGTGCAGTTGCAAAGAATGGATTAAGATCTGGAATTTGTCACCTCGTTTTTATTTCTGCTCTGCCCCCGCCCTCCCCCTTATTTATTTACAAGATCCTGGAAAGAAATTTTGACTCACCCGTGAATATCCCAGTCAGCCGCGAGGTGTGTAAGGAAGAGACCCACGGTGGACGTAGAAAGAGCCACTGCCAAAAAAAAAAAAACATTCAAAAAGCTATAGAATTGTTGCTAGGAATCCATGACCGTTTGATGAACAATGGAGGGCGCTCGCGTTCATTGGCCGATGATGTTACATGCAAGTCCTACGTACTCTGCTGGAAACTGTGTCAAAATACCACTGGTTAAATTTAATTTACCACATCCAAAATACCACCGTACTAAAATACCACCCTTCCAAAATCCTCGCATGCAAAATTACCAACTTTTTTTTTTTTTTTTTTACAGAAATACAAACCTATGCAAACTAGGCGCAATCGGTTACATTCAACTGACCTAAAAATAAGGCTACTCGAGGCCATGTAAACAATGGTAGATGTTTACTACATGAGCAGAGGGGGTGAGCTGGTCCCTGTAAAATTTCGGCGTTTTAACTCACACACGAAGTTGTGTACTTCAATCCGACCGCTAGTTTTTCTTTCGTTCCCCAAATTTTCTCGACAGCTCCGCAAAATGGACCCTCCACAGAATAAAAACAGAAGGTGGAGAAAAGTGCCTATGCCCGGCTTTTCAAAAGCCTAAAGTACTTTTTTTAGGATGTTGTTCATCAACGTCGTTTTGTTTCTCCTTTGCGAGAATCACTATGAGTTTTGCGAGAAAACGCGTGCTCTTTTCGCAAACTGCCCTCATCGAGAGTCTGGGGAGCCACCATTGGCTCCTATGCTGCTGGGGGACGACCCCTTGGGCTATATATTTCGATTGTACTTTCTCGAAATTATCAAGAATCCAGGCAGGAACACTTTTTCTTGTGATGTGCCACCACCCGAAACTGCCCTAGCCCAGCAATTGAGGATCTCCGGGCACTTCGTGTCCTGCAGCCCCATTCCGGAGATTCCTGTATGCACAGCAGGTACATGTCCTACCTTCCGTTTCCTGCGGACAATGAACCTTTTGGGGTGCACTTGCTGCGATCCATCATTGGTGAAAGTATGTTCTTGCTACGCCAGCAAACCGCACTTGTTATGGCCGTGTTGGAGGAAGGTGGCTTTCGGAACCCTTAACCGGAATTATTTCCAGAAGTTTTGCTGGACGAGGCTCGAGCTGTCCCCGTTACCCGACCTAGCCCCGTCGCCCTAGTTCAGGACCCAGTTGCCCCTTTTGAAGAAGCCCCTTGAGCCTCGGAAGAAGTGAACGTTGGACCGTCAGGCAGCGGCGTACAACAGTCCTGCGTCCCGGTCCTTGTCGGGACAGTTGTCCAGTCTGCCACAATGGGTGATATGGTAAGAAATTAATGTAAATATCATAAATATAATAAATATCTGCATTTATTTTGAAAATATACGTATGAATGTATGTAGAAAAGTTACGTTATTTCTGACAAATTGAAATTCCAAATTCAGTTTTATACGACCATTATTGCCCGTCTGAATGATTTCAACCAGGACGACCAGGAGTGGTTAACGCTCGTTAAACCCTTTGAAACCCTTAGATTTCAAGAGCCTAAAAAAAATCTCAATACAATACATGTACGTATTTAAAATCGTATTATTGATTTTTTTAACAATAAAAAAATCTAGTGCATATATATATATATATATATATATGTAAAATCATATTACGGCCATATTTAGGAAAAAAAATATTTCTTATTTAACATATTTTTCTTTTCTCGAATAAATTGTTTAATTCAATGGTTCTCAAAAGTAAATGACAAAGTTACTTTGAAATAGAGAACGCTTACGCTTAAATGTGAAAGAATAGATCTCCACCTTTCAGAAAATCGTAAGCATTTCAATTTTGGGTTATTAGCCAGCTCGAAGAGCACTTTGAATTCGAAAACCGCCATACACTTTCGTTACTAACCATTACCTCTTCACCTTTAAAATAGGCGTAGGCAGGGACGTTTTTATGGGAAGGTTAGGTGAGGGGGTGTCAACCCCCCCCCCAAAGTATGGCCAGTTGGCAAATCAGTCGGCAAAATTACATAATTTTTTTTATCAGTCGGTAAATCGGTCGGAAAAAACACGTAAATTTTTGGCTAGATGGAGAATTATGTCTGTAAATTTCTGGCTTACACCCAACTAAATTTCTGTCCAACTTTTTTCCTTCCTGACGTCTCTGGCCGCCTTAGGACTATCCTTGTGCTAAGCTAAACAGTTTCGCTTAGGATTGATTGAAAGAATTGATCCCCATTCTTCAAAAAATCCTAACCATGTGCTTTCTAAGCATAGAACACTTCGAACATGAAAATCACTATAACAACAAATTGAAACTACAAGACAAGGATGCACTACACTGCATTAGTAATTCGACGTGTTGTATGGCAGAATAAAGAAAAAATGTGTAATTGATGTATGCAGTTGTAACGGCAGACATACCAACAGGACACTACTAAAAAATCTGAATAAGTGGTGTCCTGAAGAATATCTACTATATTGCACATTATATTTAAAAAAATTTTCTCGTAACTTTTGCTACTACGATACGGCAAATGAGCCAGAATCTTGTGTGCGACGATGCAATCACTGACCAGATAAGTTTTCATCTGACGCTGATATTGGATTTCTTACAGAAAAACAAACTGAAAGCTTCGTTGTTTTAGTTTCCCGTTCCTTTTCTTCTTGTTCATCCGACTTTTACATTTTTTAAAATCTTCGAACACCATACTTTCAGTAAATTGAACAGGTAATTTGGGGGGGGGGGGGAGCAGGAGAAGTCATATTGCGCTGAGGGTACGTGAGGTTAACTGCTTTAAATTTATTTACACTTTTTAGGTGTATTAACAAAAGTTAAAATATTCACACGAAAATTGTGACAAATTCCACATTGAATATAACACTGCAATTTCATGTGGCCAATTTTTGTTAGGTTACTCAATACGAAGTACTTGTTTTACTAGCATTTTATAATTATCTTTATTATTATTATTATTTGTAATTTTAAATCTGTTGGTAAAACTAATATCGAACCAATAAAACTTACGTTAGTCTTCCTGTTACAGATTTTTTAAAAATCTGTAAGTCAGAGGCCATTAGGAATATCCCACCCTTCCCTCCCTGGC
This sequence comes from Lithobius niger, assembly GCA_023313725.1. Lineage (NCBI taxonomy): Eukaryota > Metazoa > Arthropoda > Chilopoda > Lithobiomorpha > Lithobiidae > Lithobius > Lithobius niger. The sequence continues at coordinate 29,128 of JAHWFP010146093.1, forward strand.
CAGTCCGCCACTGTAAAAATAGGACATCATTCGCTTTGTTCACTTGTTCAATAAGAAACAACACCACAAATAGGAGTAATAAAATACTGTAATATATCGCACCCGGAAAGCAGCGAGGCTATGCGCGCCTCGCATTCAATGTACCGTCCAGATACCAGCGTAAAAATGCGGTGTACCATCCAGATTACCGCCAAAGGTAAGTGACGACTCACTTTGTATTGTACTTCGCGATAAGAGAGGACGCCATCGCGATGTCCACGCATAGTCTTTAACCGACCGCAATTTGAAGAGCTGACTTGCCGAAATGCGCAGTTACACGGCGCAATTTTTCGTATGAGCGCACACCTTTACGATGACATTTGGCTGACGTCATTCACAAATCGTATACTATCGAGCGACGATTTTTTGCTAAAGGACCTCGTTAGAGGTTATTATACTTCAAATGTCGTATGTATATTCTGTCGAGCATAATACCTTTTGTACTTGCACACTGCAAGTGACCCACCCACATACTTGAATTTCGTTGGATCAGAATTAAACAAATGTGTCTGGTTTTTGAGGAGATGTCGCTGACGTAAATTGCATCCACCCGTTTTTTGGCCACAACCGCATTAATTCGACGATTTAAAAAGGAGTTTTCGCACAAATTAAGGGTGATATACTTTAAATACAATTTTGGGGTTCAACGGTTGCTTTTACGTAAAATATGTATATCACTTTTGTGTGCTGAACGTTTTTACTTCACATTATCTTTTGTATTTTTTTTTATGTTTAAAAAGTTACAGCCAAAAAACCGTTTTTTTTTTGGTGGGACGGGCATGAAAAATTGTGACAAGGGATTTTTAGACTCCTCTACCCATGTACTAACTGAAACCAAAGCGGCAAATTCGTTGCCAGATGTGAAACTTTTTCAGCCTTTACCCCCCACCATACTAAATAGATAATTTGATAGCCCGCGGCAGCCATTTTTTCAAAATTCACTACATTTTCAGTAAACCAGCAGATTGCAAAACAACGGTGGGTTTTAGCAAAAAAGTCATACGAACCTTTCTTGTAGAGATTTTTGTTATCTTTAATTAACGTCTTTATAAAATTTTCGGTAGGAGTAATAGTTTGTGCGATATTTTAGAAAATAGATAACTTGGTAGCCGGCGGCGAAAGCTCCACTTGGATTTTAGGGGACTTTTAGCATGTTACTTGAGAAGTATTTCTAGGCATATCTGCCAAGTTTCTTCTTTATACGATTTTTTTTCCAAACTTCGTCAAAAAATGACCTAATTGCACTGGACTACTGGTCTGCTTTTCACGCCACAAAACAGGACTTCTAGCGCCTTTGACACTACTATGATCAATAGTAGGGTGGCTTGGGGAGGGCATGAAATTTGGTATGGATACTCATGAAAGATAACTAGAAAAGAAAAAAAAAACCTGTGATAGTAAATTACCCCCCCCCCCCCCCCCCTTCCCCAGGGAGGAGGGGTGATTTACTTCCAAAACGTTTTTTGCCTGTATCCTTAACCGTCAACAAATCAAAAGCACAATGTGAAGGAAAACCCTCAGCACACAATTCTGGACAGGAAAGATGGTATTTTTTTTTTCGCAAACGCAACCAATTGGACTCCGAAATCGTATTTAAATGTGTCGCCGTTAATTCGCATAAACTCTCCTTTTTTTCAATTGGTTGTTATCAGGGACGTGCACAGGACCCCGAGATGGCAGCGGCAGACTTTTTTCTGGTAGCTTTTTTTTTTTTGCTTTTTAACCTTTTTTTATACAAAGGTAGAGTATATTTACTAGGTAAAACGTTTTTTTTACCTACGGACCATATGGCTATAATTTTTTTGTACAACTCGTCCTCCTTGTCACCGAAATTGGAACGGATCTTGCTTCAAATACGCGAGTACGACTTCTGCCTACGTCATAGACCGGGAAGATTGCTTGCTGTGGCCAACGCGTTATCAAGAATCGAAATCCCAGTAGCTGTACTCGGAAGTCAATATCCAGACTGGACTCGCGCACATTTGGCTGCAGAACAACGCAAAGATCCGTATTTTAGCGAAATAATAAAACGTCTTAAAGATCAGTCATCGGAGGAACTTCTC
>JAHWFP010146094.1:0-34226 GCA_023313725.1 Lithobius niger
ATTATTATAATAATTATAAGGATGTTTAACCACAGAAAAGTGAAGATGGGAGCACAGAAGGGCAATTTTTTTTCACTAATACTGGTCCCATGTTAAAAGTAGGATATTAGGATAAGTGGCGTAGATTTCAGATCGGATATTAGTAGTGAAGATTTCAGATCGAATGCGTCATAAAGTTCAGTGGTGCCGATGCTGATGTGACAAATTCACAAGCAGACCACGCTGTGTAACGGACGTATCGTTTGGTATTGTAGCTTCTAATGAAGGTGAACGACGTCCTCAATCCACTGAAAATTTAAGTGGACACGTTTGTTGTTCATTGTTGTGGCGCTGCGTAGTAAGTTTTCTAAACAGTGTCATTAACATGTCACAGTAAATCTACACACCAATTGCCAGATTTTTCAGATAGAAATTTCTCTAAAATTGTACAGAATCGTGGCGTAGGGTATTTGCATCGTTCACAATAGTCGGTTAAAGCCTGTCCACAGTGCTCACAAAATTGCAACATTCGGGAACTGCTATTCATTAAGCCTTACATATGTAATACCGATGTTGCACAGCATGTTTTCATTTTTTAGTCATACACCCATTTTAATAGATTGAAAATTTGAACACCACTGATAACATCAAACTCTCTCTTTGTAAAACAGGTTGAATGGGTGATTACTGTAAATGAGCACGAACATTTAGCACGTTTTACAATCAGTTTCAAATGCCAAATGTTGGTTTAAGGCAGTGATTCTATTTTACGACGAAGCAAAATTTTGTTGGCTATTTCACGTCAAGACTATCATCCCTTTTATGAATTGATTCATCATTTAGACACGACTGTACTACCGAGTTTTTACAAACATTTAAATATTAACAATAATTTAAGATGCTGAAAATCGTAAGAAAATAATTAATTTCCAAGCCAGGCTTCGACACATTGGCTTAATTAGCATCCAAATGAAGTTTATCTTCTGCCAGCTTGCACTTGCAAACATGATGACTGGCAGTCGGAAAAAAAAAGACAAAATGTGCAACCACAAAACCGCGTTAGGAACAAATTGTAATGGAAAGTGTTTTCTTGCTAAACTAAAACATTTTAATTTTTCATTTCGGGCCGAAAATCATCACATATTACTGTTAAACAATGCACACTCACCAAACACAAGCAAAAAAACAGGAGTTTAAATGCACAACTAGGATGTCCATATCTTAACTATACTACTGGTTAAGTTTCGTAAAATTATCAAGGGCAATTATTAATGGCACCACTTCCCACAGGCTTAGCCACACCTTAATTATATATTAGCATGCTGTATGCATCAAACTTTTAAGAGGGGTATATTAGGACGACTAAACTGGTTTATCGAGCAAATTTACAGTATAAATTCATTAGCTGTAAACCATTTTTGTAAACCAAACTGCAACGTGTTTCTTATTTTCGTTGCCGTTAGTCTAATTTTCTTTCCGGCGTTATATGTGCTGTTTACATAGTCCAAATATTCACAATTTCAGTCCCTTCTCCGCATACAATCATTACTGAAAGTAGGTCAGCTTGCTTATCTCCATTCCGTAGATTGCTGGCGATGGCACAGTGGTATTATGGGATGGAAGCTACCATGGAACGATAATGGGCGACGCAAGGTGGCGACTTGAGTTCAAAGTCGAGATGGTATTTTCCGTCAATGCAGGTTTTTAGATCTTAGGCCTAACTCTCAAGTTTGCTTTCCAGCCTATGCTAATGGGCTACACTGAACGTCAGTTCACATTAGTTAAACTTAGATGTGGTGGGATCACAAACTGAGGGAGAAATTCTAAGTTTACTGAAAATAGTAGCCTTGCAAACGATGGATGACATGACGGCAGAATGGGCCAAACACCTAATTTAAAATAAATATTTACATTTTGCGTCGTAACATCAAATCGAATACAACTGGAAATACACAACTTACGCAATAATGTCGGGGTTACAGCAGACTGTCTTGGCATATGACCAAGTTGCACACCACAGCAAAACCCAGGCAAAGCCAAAACATGGGTAGTTGAGTTGTTTATGCCCAACTCTTATTCAATAACCTTAATCAGGCAACATATTCACTACATTTACACGACCACTTGAAAGCGCTTCAGAGGGACGGACAGTCGGACATTGCGTTCTTGCCGCTTCTGTGGGTCTTGTAAACAGCCGATTGTGGTGCTTTCTCCCATCTGGTGACAAGAAATGGAATCGCTTTATGGAGGTGGTTTGGGGTGTTGGTGCACCTTGCTAGTGTGACTGATGTGCTGCCCATTATTGTATACTTTTAGTACAACAGCTGACACACTTTAGTTCAACCCTTGAATAAATGACGGCTATGTTTGTTTTACAAAAATGATTTACAGGTAAAGTTTTGAACACCGCAAAAGTATTTTAACATATCTAAGCGCTACAGTTTAAGCATTTACACTAAATCTAGCTACAGATAAAGACACAAACACCAAAAGTCAGAGTAGCATACTTACTGAGGGCGGAGGAGTATAGCGCCCATGCAGAGGGGAGTGGTCCTCCGCTCCCCGTGGAATGCGACCATTGCTGAAAGACATGAAAGCCACATAAGACAGGAGAAGCCGCATGCGAGCAGCAGAAGGAAGACGCAAAGCAGCAAAAGAATACCTCATCCAAGTGCAAGAAAAGGAGCGTACTATTTAGAGTTATAACAAGGCAATTTACATTTAACTGAACTGTGTTTTTTCTTTCTTTTTGGAAACCAGGTAGCTATTGTAGGTGTAGAAAAATTGGATTTACTAATTTGTATTCTATATAAATTGGCTTTCGACCAAACCAGAAGCTTCGCTCACCCCTTTAATATATCCATACACTAAAATTAAACTTCAACCATCTAAATCCAGTATCAGGGCTTGTAACGCCTAACGATTCGCCAAGTGCGCTACCATCAAACGAAACGCAACCTTTTGAAAATTCATTCGTTTAGTTAGGAGAAGATAAAAACTTCCTTCCGTGGGACCGAGTAGTGAAGAGCAGTGTTTCACTCTGACCCACCCAGTACATGACGGGAACAGAGAATTACTACTCGGCGAGTTGCTGTACTACAAAAAAATTCAAAATTTTTTAAAAGGGTATTGTTTACATGTCGCGATAGCCAAGTAGCCAAATCGGTTTGTGCATAAAAAGACTGTGATGCTTGTTCGAGTTTGGGCACCAGTCGACTTTTCAGTATACTGGTTGCGATTAAGATAAACATGTTAACCATCAAATGCTAAGAGTATATTGAATCAAATAGTTCAATACTCCATGTTCCTATGGAACTTCATGTACTTCTGGTATAATCCAAAAAAATACATCGAGTTGTGCCCTGTAATCCATGATGTGCTGGGGCCAGTATCCATGTCAGTACAGCTAAGCTGTAAGACCTAGAGTCACAGAAGTTTGTGGATTTCATCCCCATTTATAACACAACCTGTTCATTATTTATATGTGTGTATCGTACATGAATCCATTGTAATAAATATTTGCAGTAATTAATTTAAGAATAAAGGTGCCTATTCTCCGCATGACAGGCTGCAGCATCCAGCGCCGTCTACCATTATTTAGTTCTATGTAGCACTTGATTTCAACAAGCGAAGGAATGTGCAAAAAAATTTCTTTTTACACAACAAACACGCCATGTGCCTCCTTAATTATTGACTGTAAAGTTGGTGCGTCCACTGCACCAGGGAGAAAGCAAAGGTTAACGATATCACTGTCACCAGATGGCGCCCATCTAGCGGGTCAAAATCTGCCTTTCAAAACTGTCGATACCTGGAAAAAAAGCGCATGTGATGTAGTCAGGCTTAACTTTACCACTTTCTCCCTGATGCATGTGGACGCACCAGCTTTACACTCAGTAATTAAGGAGGCACATGGCTTGTTTGTTTCATACAAAGACATTTATTTGTCTGTTCCTTCGCTTGTTTAAAGTAAGGGCTAGACAGAACTAGATAGTGATAAATGGCTATAGATGCTGCAGCTTGTCATTTGGTGGCTATCCCCCTTTAATTAATTTAAGAAGTTTTTGTAACATTTCATTCTGTTTATTCCAAAACTTTTTAATGCAATGAGGCAAGTTGTGGGCTACCTTAAGTTACATGGGGATACCGGTACTCTCGCACTACTGAATTTTGACTTAATTTCTTAGTACTTTGTTAACTAGGTCTTTGTTTTGCTAAAGACTCATAATGCTGCCAGAAAATCAGTGATTTTACAAAACCAATTGGGTAAACTAAAGCTTGTGTATTCTAATACATATTGTAGTAATGTTACTGAATGTAAACACCTGTTCTCTACATTGTAGTATCTTTGTTCAAATAACAACACAGTACCATAGCAAACTTACAAAGAAAGCTGAGGCTTATAAAACCGAGCTAATAAGCGGTACAGTACCAAGACATCATAGTTTCTAATCTACAAGCAATAGATGAAATCTGCAGCTGTAACGGTACCCTAAGCTGAACAGTGTTATGCATCAATCATGTAACCCAGAATTTACTTTGGGAGTTATCTGATTCTGCATCACATCTTTGACTTAATAATAGAAAGCATTAAATATTTCTTAGAATATTCTTTAAAAAAAAGGAGTATTTGGGACATTGTTTCAAATTAAACAACACATTTTTGTACTTTCTCTTTAAAATATATTCAGGCATGTACGTTTATGGGCATCAATTTATGCTTATTCACATTCACTTACTTTTTTTAAAGTTTGCTGCAGCTCTAATGCACATTTGTGTCTGCCTAATTGTAGTCTAGTTGCGGCTGCAAACTTTTAATGATTTTTTAATTGTTTCAAGCAACTATTCAATGAACACACACTTACATTGCAAGAAACTAGTCTAAAATGCCAACTTTTGGCTCTGTGCCGAGTCAGCACCAAACAGCTAACTATGAGAGTTCAGGAGTTATCAGGATAATTGTTTCTTTATCAAAATTTTGGCTAAAACACGTTAACATTAAAAAAATCTTATTTCAGTTTTCTGGTTCAGAAAATATGGTGTTTATTTTGAAACACTAAATATACATGTCCCAATAAATTTAAAATACGGGAATTAAAAAGACCTATACTCTGCCATATTAAACGAAAATCCAGTATCGTACGTCTTGTCACTTGGGTTGGAAGAAATTACTTCCTTATTGGCAATATTTTTGGAGTACCTTACATACCATATTTCCTCTTTTAGAAGACCAGCTCTTAGTAGAGACAGGACATTAATTCATTTTTGACACATTCCGTATTTTAAAGGGCCAGAATACTTACGATTACTGTTTTAACATTAACAATAACAAATCAGAAGACAGACTGTACATACATTGTGATGAATGAGTTTCAATTATTACTGCTAAATTGTGTGCTACAATTTAGGTAATGGTCCGCATCAAGCGCTACAATTTTCGTAATTGTCCATCAAGCACTACAATTTAGGTAATTGTCCGCATTAAGCGCTACAATATTCAGGTAACTGTTCGCATTAAGCGCTACAATTTAGGCAATTGTCCAAATCAAGCATTACAACTTAGGTAATTGTCCGCATTAAGCGCTATAATTTAGGTAATTGTCCGCATCAAGTCCTACAATTTAGATAAGTGGCCCAAATTTCCGGTTTTACACCTTTTTTTTTTGCTTGTACTGTATAGGTGTTTCATTCCCCATAGGAAGTAAAAGGGACCTTGTGTTTAACGGGTTGGCTATAAATAAAAACCTGGCCTTTAATAGACACCTGTGTCAATTACTGATCCAGTGCCTAAAAGAAGACAACGGTGTTTTCGGCAAGACTGGCTGTCAACCTGAGTCAGCCAACTATCAAGGCCACAATCAACCATCATTACTCTTAAAATGAACAAAGAGTTTGGCCATTTTACTTAGAGTGAAAGAAGCATAAATGTAAACAAACGACGCCCAAACTCAAAGTCAAAAATGTTCAGTATCACACATTTTCGGTAGACATCAGTCCGAAAATACATTTCCAGTGCTCCTATCTTCGTCAGGCTGCAATTAAACGTGTGAGCTTCTGTCTAATAATTGTACATACTCCTGTCGTTCCGTCAACAGTGGAGGGCATATAATTATGTAGATAGAAGTTCACACGTTTAATTGCAGCCTGACGAAGATAGGAGAACTGGAAATTTATTTTCAGATTGATACCTACCGAAAATTTGTGATACTGGCGTGTATTGGTTCTTTGAGTTTGAGAATTATTTGTCTTAAAATGAAGATGAAGTACCGTACTGCACACAAAATCAAATTTGGTAATGAATTTATCAGCATTACAAAGAGATTCTGCATTGGCATGTCTTCAATTTACCTCTATTCATTATTGTCAAATTTTAATACTTTTTTTGTAGCCAAAATCGTTTGTGTAACTGGTACTGCACTCTTCACATTGTTAGCTGCATATTGTTATCTGTATTTACTTGTTGATTTTTTCTGGTATACTTTTCTCTGTCATTTCTAACAATTTGTTATTTAATTTATACATTTTTTGATGAGTGATACTTGCCCGACATCCTGCTGTTTAAATTGCAGTTTTACATGAGTTTTATTTTTCATTCTGTTAGTGGGGAATTCATAATAAAATCAAGCATTTAAAAAGAGGCTAATTACTAAAACCAGGAATATAAAAGAGGGAACACACGGCCCGACGAAGGAGTGTCTGTGATAATACTACTGCACTTTCCATTTCTCATTCTGGGTAGCAATGCTACATGGCCAATTGTGGAACGACTGGTGGTAACTAGTTTCAGGAAAAACCAACATTAAAAATATCCAGTACACATTTTAACCTAATGGTAAAAGATGTGATAAATATCACTTGTTTTACGATTAGTTCTGGCACGGGGGAAATCAACAACGACATTAAAATAACCTTGAACAGGACAAGGCTTCTTCCAGCCAAGGCCAACTGTAATACAAATCAAGTATTTGTCCTCTGAATCCATGCTAACTCTTGCAAGGGCTGTAAAATTAATGCCGCTTAACGCTGCTTGGGTAAAATAAGATTCTCGTGATGTCGAATCAACTGGCCTACCGCTTCTCTCCAAACAGCCTCATGCAAACAGTGGAATATGAAGCCAAAGTTGAATATGGATGCGTATACGTTCAACGGACGTGCAGGCATTTATAAGTTCCTCACTAAACTACAACTTTAGACCCTAACAAAAGAAAACTGTCCCCTACAACCAAGTTGCACAAAGTATTTTTATATTTGTCAACCAAGGCTCAGAGTCCACACCAACAACGCAAACAACTTAACGTACTCGCAAAATATTGCCAATAAGTAAGAATTCCTTTAAAACCCTAGTAAAAAGACACAATTAAAGTTATATTAAAGCATGTTAAAGACGTAAATAAAGCAGTCTCATACTAAGTTCCAGGGAACGGTGGGGTTTGGGGGGGCCGGGGGGCAATGCCGTGGGCGACCGCTGGGAGGTGCGTCACGGGGTCTCCGAGAGGCAACTGTTGGAGTGGGAACCATGACTGCCGTGGGTGGCAGGAAGGGGTCATGCTCATCCACCTGCACGTAATCACTTCTGGAATGGTTAATGGAACATTTCAAACACATGGTAAACAAACACACTGTCTTTGGGTTCAGCTAAAAAAGGTGGTGCAAGACCCTGATTTGCTAAATGACGATAAGCGAAAATAAAGTAGTGCTATTGTGACCAAACGTTACATACAACATATCAATAACTAGTGACAACACAATTCACAAGTAACTTAGCTATTAAAATATTTTGCTGCCAGGGCTGACCAAGTTGTCATAGTGCTATAGCTTTGTGTTTGACATGCTTAAGCACTGCTGAAATAATGACACAAGATTTGTACATTGGATGTTGGATTTACTTAAAATCTTTACAGAACTATGCATCGGTGCATAAAAATATGTAAATGCTCATTTGCAATCACCCAGGTTTTCGTGATAAAGATGAATTTTGATATAAATGACGATACCAATTAAGCCATCATCCAACTTGCATCATAGGGTACAGGAAAAAAGAAAAGTGAGTGGCTGTAGTTTAAAAACTGTTTTCAGGCATGATGCACTAGATGATGTAAAAAAAACACGATGTGTCATATTCCGGGGAAGACGTTGACTTCATGACTATGTGTGAAGTCACCCGATTTTTTATTATTTAGTTGTATTTGAAAAGAAAATCTGTCAATTTCTGCCCTGCAATTGAAGGAGGGTGCTGTTTTTTTTAACATCGTCTTCGTGTTTTGTGCCCAACAACATAGTTTTCAATTAGGGTGAGGGTCGTGAGGATTGGAAACAGATACAGATAAAAACAGTAAAAATATAGAAATTGAACGTGTTTAATGAATTTTTAGGTGACTTTCAACGTTCGAAAATGGAGTTAAAATGTCATCCTTGAAGATATCATGACTTTAACACTTTGTATTTCTTCAGAAATACTTCAAGAGTTAAAACATGAAGATGATAGGATGATTGATGAAGATGAAGTGCTTGAAATACGGACTGCATCCTCACCAAGTCATCCTTTCATGTTACATGCCCTGTTGCCCTGCAATCATGCCTCTTCATCTTCCACCTCCTCAAGATGAAGTTTTCAAGAAATATGAAATATTGATGACACGATAACCTGTTCTGGAAGTTGGGTTACATTTACGTTCATTCATATCATGACCGATTCTTAATGCGGTATACACGGTTTTAATGATAATTTTGGTGCTTTACACTCTGTATTACAATCCTTAGCCTTTTGAACACTCCTAACAGACAAACGAGTACAAAACCATGGGCCTTTTATGCAATTTAGCAATGTTATCAGAATACCAGTGTAACTATATGTCACTAAATGGTTTTGCGAGCTTAACTGAATCAAACAGCATATAAAAAAAACTATTGCATGTTTTTGAATTGACATTTTGCATTTTTGGCATTTTATTTCAGTTCTTTTGGCTGAAGCATTAAGAACAAGCACATTGAAAAATAGGTAATCGACGGTAACAGTGGAAATTTGAATACATCTTTTTGGTAAAAAAACAAACACTTTTTCCACCAGAAAAAGGAAAATTCAGTTCAGGTGACCGTTAGTCCTTTTAAATTTTCGGAAAAAAAATGTTCGTCTTCTTCAGAAATGTCTCTCCAAAAGCATTAATCGACTTCTTTACATGGTTGTTGCTGTTGGAGAAAAAGCACCAGCTCCCAGTGTCATAGTGACTGTTGTAATAGCCAATTAGTGTAGTTCCGTTTTGGCCCGTTTAGATGGCGCCACTAGTTTTTCTGTTGTAGAGGTCAGTGGTCTCTCTCTTCTCTGTCTGTTTGCAAATGGCTGCTCACACTGAGCAGATGTGTAACTTAGTTATCTCAATACAATGTTGTAAAATGTTCTTCAGAGTGAATTATTCCAGCTAAATCATAAATCCAATAGTTGCGCGGTATTTGAAAATTGAGGTTCGGTGGACCACTGATTTTTATATTCGAGGTTGGCCTGTCGCTGCCACTTTTTTTCCATCTTAGCCGTTAGTTTGGGATGCATGCAAGAGGCCTTCCGTGTCTTCATAGGTGGGTCCAGTAAGGTTCATTACGTGGGCGAAACTTTCCGCCAACTCCAAGTCAGACTCAAGGAACACAGAGAAGCCAGCCGCCGGGGAGATTGCCCAACACCATCGTCGTACTGGACACTACATTGCATGGAACAAGACAACCGTCTTATCAAATCCCACAACGAAGCTCACCTCCGTGCATTGGCGTCACTAGCGATTAAGAATTGTCTCCCCGGCGGGTGCTTCTAATTAACCTTACTGGACCCACCTATGAAGACATGGAAGCATCCCAAACTAATTGCAAAGTTGAAGAAAAAGTGGCAGCGACAGGCCAACCTCGAATATATACAGGTCAGTGGTCCACCGAACAGCCATTTTTAAATACCGTGCAGCAACCATGTGAAGAAGTCGATTAGTGCGGTTGGAGAGACATTTCTGAAGAAGAGAACGTTTTTTCTCTGAAAATTTAAAAGGAATAACAGTCACCTGAACTGTATTTTCCTTTTTCTGGTGGAAAAAGTGGTTTTTTTCTTCTTTTTTACTAAAAACAACAAGCACATCGATTATTTGGTGCAACCATCTAGTGACTAATAATTATACTGAAATATGAAACGTTGCATTTCTTTATTAAATGTTATACGTGCTACGTGTTTTTTCTGGTTTTCTGTTTGAGAACGTTGAAAACAACCCAATGTGTATGGGGGAGGGGGGACCGAGTGAGGGACCTGGGCCCCAACCCTAGCTGGGAGGGTGCCAGCATGCAACTGTTTTCCAGTTACGGGGGATCGACAAAGGATTCACAAAGTCACTCAGTCTAATTACCAATGGTACTAGGGTTTATCAATCACTTTGGTCATGCATGCTACGTCTATGTACTCTGGCCAGGGTATTAATTGTTAACAGGGCTTTTGTTGCATTCCAAGTGACAGTTTACAATGATCATCGTAGTTGCTCATCTTACTAAAGCGAACCTGCTCATGCCCCGCAATGGATGATGCTCATCAACAACTCATCTGACTTACGGAGTCGGTAAGTTGTGGACAGGAGCTATGGGAATTGCATGCATAGGAAAAGGCACAACGGTAAGCTGGGAGTACATGGAAGTCCTTGACGAAGGACCTCAAAATGTACATCTATATTGCTTACCATTTTTGTCACTTTGGGACTATTGTTTGTTACAACTTCATAATTTAACAAACTTCAAGCAAGAATTTAGGAGTATAGTATCCCCCGAATTAAGTTTAACACGTTAATGTGACTTTCAACTTGGTTCGAGTTCTTTAACTAGTCGTGGAAAATCCGCAACCTGACATTACAGTCAGAGTTCACGCTAGTGATGGGAGTCATCAAGATTTAAATTTTTCAAGCAATCACTGCCAAGACAGGTTTCCTGGAAATTACACATCTGAATAGCCAAATTTCATTTTTGAGCATTCTTGTCACATTACTTTTACCACACTCACGAGAGAATACTGTTTTTTACGGTTTATAAATGTGGTTCTTCTCAACACTACTGCAGGGCCTAACTTATCCATCGGCACCTGGATATATGCAACTTTGACAATTCATGGTGTGACACATTCACAACACGATATGGAAGTCATCAAGGACGATTTCTTTATTTCTATTCAATAAGAATTGTAGTTGTTATGGTAATGCTTTTACCTAATGGGAAGGGTTCTTATACAGTATATGGTTTTTAACCAAGGTTTAACTGCTTAGTTGAATGAACGCATTTTGATGTATTTGTACTGACACTTTTAGCACATTGAAATTCAATGATTTTGCACATGTTCCAAACACAACCAAATGCAAAAGAGCAAGGTTTTCTACCAATCTATGTAATGCTAGCTCATTCGACTAAGGATAAAATTGTCAATTATTTTTGACACATTAATGACAGGCGCTCCGTAGCTTTGCATTATGCGTTGATAACCCATCACCATCTGTGCACTACTATGAACTTTTCTCCCTCAAAACTTGTTTCTTAGATTATTTTTCTGGATCTATCATTATCACTCATTCACAACTTAAACGTCACTAACAGCTGAAAAAAAATTATCAAGCTAATAAGTAAAAATGTAAAGCGAGCATGTGTGAGACGCAGCTGTGATTGCCTTATTAGCCAATAGGCTGTTTTGCTAAGTATTAGCCAAGAGAGAGAGTGAATTGCTGTAAGGAGAGGGAAAGAAATTAATTACAAACTTTAAAAGCTTTTACACTGTCCTTACATACTGGCAGTATTGTGGAAATAATTTAAACTGACAACTGCATTGTAGCATATAACACCTAGTTACACAGGTTACGTTAAGTTTTAAAGTATTGCTTCGGGCAACTTTTAAGAACAAAACAATTATACTTACTCTGCGCATACCATCCGCTTACGAATGTACATCCATGTGTGAGCGGCGATCCAAATGAGCAGAATAAACAGGAGTCCAGCCGATGCTGCTGACATCAGCATGAACGCCAAGCCGTTGCTGAAAATCAATTTGACATATTTAACTCGGGAATAGTTTACTTCACAAGAAATAGAAAATCACTATAAATGTAAAATTTGTGTTTAGAATGCAAAATGTTGTCTACTGGGTATACCAGTCACTGTAGAACGTTCTTTTCTGGAATCCCCAGATAACCAAGGAATCACTTTAGCACCATAAACATACAAAAACAAACAAAAAGCATTAAATCCACTAAAAATGCCTGAATAGTCCACGTCAGGTTTTTGCTGAAACTATAGCACCTCTATAACATCAAAATAGGAGTGTTTAAAAATGTTCTACAACATTTTTTAAAGCAAGCGCTACATACGAAGGGAATTAAAATTGCACCAACAATATGGAGATGAAAAAAATAAAATAAAAAAAGTTCCCCACCCGCATAGACTTTTCGTTTGTGCACTTATGAGAACTAAGATCTGGAAGAAAGTTTAAAAATAAATGACTTTAATTTCAACTAAAAAAAAATGCAATTTCTTTAGAAAAAGCAAAGCCATAGATAGCATCTTGGTTGCTGTACTGCAGTTTGGTTTCATACCTTGTTATTTCTTGTTTCGGATGTAAATATGTTAAGGAAAATTGGAAAAAAGTCATCAGAGTAAATATGCGACATCGTGAAAAATTTGCGACATCGTAAGAGCAAAGGTCCTAAGCAAGTTTTTGCCATAAAAAGAAGTGACATCAGAGCAAAAATTGCTGCCACCAAGTCAAGTCAATTACTGTGGTCCAAACCGAAATCGCTCAAACTTAACCGACTCCTTTCACACCTTATACACTCATGCACACATGCTCGCTGCTGTACATGTGTGCACATAAAGTGTGTGTGTGCAAGGCGTATAGTATGTATATGTCAGGCTATGTATATACTTTACACACATGTATATATGTATACGTTATCTCAATTCAAACAGATATTATACATATTATGCACTATACGAATATAAATCTCAATATAGTGTATGAACGAGATGTGCCCACACCAGTCTAGCAGGAAGCCTTGTTATCACACTGCCTCTTTCATTGTTGCACTGGCATTTGTTCTGTCTGTTAGGGCCCAAGGCTTGATAGCCCAAAGTTTTCCATCAACAATGCATGTTGCAATACTTTGTTTTTTACTTTGTAAGTATGTAATCTCTATCACCCTTCAGATTGGCTTGTTTGTTGTTGCATTGGCATTTGTTTGTCTGTTGGGGCCCACCGTTCGATAGCCCATAGTTTTCCATCAACAATGCATGTTTTGTTTGTAAGTGATTGATTGCTAGTAGTAATCTCCGCTCACCCTTTTTCATTGCTACAGTGTAGAGGTCGACCGAATTTCGGTTTCGGTTTTTGCACCGAAACCGGCAAATTTTCGGTTTCGGTTCTGGTTTCGGCCGAAACTGGTTTGACTTGTTTCGGTTATGGTTTCGGTTTCGGCCGAATCCTGTGCAGCAGTTTCGGTGAAGCCAAAACCAAGTTCCACCTCCCAGCAGTAGCCAGTTTCCGTTGACTAACTAGGCTGCAGCCTAGGAACGCACAGGGGGTGCCATCATACATCCTGCTTTCATCTGCCATGCCCAGACTAATCAATAATAAAAATAATTTTTTCAATTCAAATTCAATCATATTTATGGCTTCGTTGAACTATAGGGAATTTATGCTTTTATTTCTCTTTATGTTTTCAAGCAAAGCTTATACTTTTAGAATGAAGCCCTTTTCCTGTGCTCTGGAATTCCCTCACCAAGAATTAATGGTTATTTAATTAAAACAAGAATATCGACAAAAAAATGCAAACGAAAGTTTTCAAGTCTTTCCGTATTGACAGTTTTTAAAGAAATTGTTTGGAGGGGGGAGCTGGTGAGAGGGCGTGCGTGGATTTGCTCAGCGTAGGGCAGAAAATGGGTACACCGGGCTGTGTTTACCAGTCTACACTAAGTCTATGAAAAACCACACACTCATGATTTTTAATTGTATCCTTACTTCTGTCTAATTATTAAAACTGATATTATTCAGATTCGGTTCTGGTTCTGGTTTCGGTTGAAACTGATATATCGGTTTCGGTTTTGGCCGAAACCGAATTGCCAGTTTCGGCAATGGATTCGGTCTCGGTCGAAATTAAATAACTGGTTTCGGTAGTAATTTCGGTTTCGGCCGAAAGTAAAAAATTTGGTTTCGGTCGACCACTACTACAGTGCAGAGAAAGAACATGCTCCTCCTTTCTCATTGCTGCCATGCAAAGAGTAAATTAAACTCCCCCGTTTTCATTGTTGCTGTGAAAAGAACATGCTCCCCCTATTGCTTTAATTGCCACGTTTGAACTGATTGAATCATAATGACTGCCTTTCCCCGTTTGCATCCACCTACTCCCTGGCCTAAGCGAAGTACATAATACCGAGATAACATTTTCGCTTTTAGTTTTGATGAAACTACAGTCAAAGACACATTTGTTACATTTGCGTAAAAGTATTATATGTACTATACTGAATTATGAAATAAATGTAGGTTATAGGAAAGAATAAAAGGATTATGTCTGCAGAAGTACTGTGTTCTGAACTATTGTGAGTATATGAAGTATATGTAACTGCAAAGTGTTCGACATTTATGCGGACAAGATTTCCTCAGCACACAAAAAATAGTACTCACAGTGCTGGCGTACAGGTAGCCGTCACCGCCTCGTCGTACTGGTGATGTATATGTTGGCAGACTAAAAGAGCTGGTAAACCACTTAGAACCTTCTGCGTTAAGTCCACGTGAGATTTCAGGCTGACCACTACAGCTTGAATCTAGAAACATTCAACAAATATAACATGAGTGCTAATAAAGATTGTTCAGTAGCGAACTGATTTCACATTAAAGAAGACTGATGTGCATAAGTCATACAATATAAAAGAAACAACTGGAGCTTCTGGACATGGGCTTCACACAAGATTTCATTTCAGGAAATCAGGATTGCGATAGCAGGTTCAGGACCTCAACAAGAGTGGTGTTTGTATCCCAGAACAAGGACTCAGACACAAAAACAAATAAACACTAAGACTACATAGCAGTGCTTACCAACGCACTTTACTGATGCTTTTGTTTTTGGGAAATACATTATTTCAGAAATATATCGCTATGGTCAATACAGTAAAACCATCAACTCGACATAAAAATAACATCAAAAAGTTCGCTTAAATTCACTTCAAAGACACCTACTTTGTCCTGCAGATTTTCGACATCTGTCAGACGTTTCTTCAAGGCATGAAGAAGTCACCTGAGGGATGTCGAAAATTTGCAGGACAAAGTAGATGCCCTTTAAGTGAATTTAAGCGAACTTTTTGTTGTAATTTTTATGACAATATTTCAGGTACCTAAAAGTAACGGAAAAAGAAAAACTGTGAAAGATTTTGGTTTTCAAGAACTGATTCATACCTCAACCGAATCAAAAACCGCAAAATCAGTAGCAAAGTTTAATTCACCTGAATAGTTCAAGCTTAGCTAAAAGTCCTCTGATGAAGAAAAATTACATACACTGCCAAAAAAAGTGAAATAGAAATTATTATCCTTAAGTTGTGAACAGTGTTGTATGGATGTTACAATCATTCGAAAGTAGTTTATTTAACAAGAGTTACAAAGTTTACTGTATATTGATTGTTCTAATAATTACCCTTTAATGGGTCTGAAATCTTTATAGGTAATTCATATGCTAGGTGGGTGGATGATTGAAAAACCATTTAACTGAATTCCTTGCTTTTCGGTTTAGAGAATTGAGTCTGTTTACCAGAGGTGGTTCTTTCAATCACAACTAAGCCATTATCACAACTACACCAAAACATCACAGTAATTAGCCAGTTACAAGTACCGGGTGTTTAGCTAATTTGAGCAGACGGTCCTTCTATGCAGAGAAAAAATAGTTGGGGAAGAGCTTTTATTACAAATTAAACTGGACGGAAAGCCAAATGGGCTCGTGAAGGCAATGTAAATAAGTTTGCATCCATATTTATTTTATCACGAACTTCAGTTTTAGTTTGCATTACATAGTGAACTGAATGAAAGAGTGTTGTGTAAGATGACGAAGACAAGCGAAGCTTCGTTTAACATCTTTATAGCGCTTGTCGAAAATTTAGCAAGGGCAGCTTGTGTTAGTGCTCGTGAAAATTTGCATATTTTTGCATACTTTACTGTGTTTCAAATCCAAAGTAAATAGAATGAGATTAATTATAGCAGATGTGAAAATGCTATGCAAAATCGGTCTTATGAAAATAGGCTTACGTCAAAATTTATTTTTATGTTGCTTAGTTTAGGTACAGGTGCTTATAAGTGGGGATCAAATATATTTAATATCAATTAGCTCTCACCCACAAAGATCTGTAGACATACTGTTTCGCCCTTGTTTGGGCTTGTCAGTACAGAATACTTAGTGGAGGAGAGCTAAGCTACGCTTGCTAGGGCAAATGACAAGGGCGAAACGAATATGGTTTCACCAAGCGAAAGAGTAGAAACGTCTGCTTGTTTGGGGCTCCATTCAACTGCTGCCTAGCTCACCTCCACTAAGTATTCTCTACTGACAACAAGGGCGAAACAGTCTGTCTAGAGATCTTTGTGGGTGAGAGCTAATTGATATTAAATGATCAATTGGTAAAAAATTGTCCTAGGCCTGGGTGTCAACCATTCAGTTGAATGGAGCCCCAAACAAGCAGACGTTTCTACACTTTCGCTTGCTGAAACCGTATTCGTTTCGCCCTGGTCAAATATATTCAAAACTACAAAATCTTTGTGTACAGAGGCGGACTGGCAAGGTCGGGAGGTCGGGAATTTCCGACTGGCCTCTCGCCTTAGTGGCCTCTCAGCGGAAATAAGTAAGTTAAAAAGGAAATTCAGTGTATTATTTTAAATATTTTTTTTTGTAATACACGGTTACTCTTTATTTATTCTTGCTAAGTTACACACCTTTCGGCTGTACTTGCTAAATCAACTATTCTCAGTTTGCAAGCAACGTTGGTTGTGTAAAAGCCTTATTTGTCCTCAAAGTAAAACTCCGAAATTTAGAGTTTCAACGTCTACACAGAAGGCCGCAGTTTACTAATTGCGGTTTCTCGCGTCATCACGATTAATGAAAGAATGAATGAATGAAAGAGCAGCTGCGCCTGCGTATTGCATGGAAGCCGCTCTTCATGAAGTTACAAAATGTACGTACGCATTCTGTCTGGAAATGATTTCATTAACTGACTGGACATTAACACACGGATCCTTCGGTTACTATTAGCCATGGAGGTTATAAGAGAAAGATACAGTGAAGTTGACGCTCATGGAAATGAGCGAACGGATGAGAAATCTTCAATTTGCTTTAAAACGACGAAAACCGTCAAAATTGTTATAAATAACGAAAGTTAGGAGGGTTGGAAGGCCATCTCGGTTAGAAATAATTTGGTTAAAGTCCATTCTGCGCCCGGTCAAAAGAACCTGGATTTCGGTGGTAAAACAAACTTCTGCAGCTAGCTATATGAATGACACTTATTTGCATCTTAGGAAGGTAAGCCTGGAATTTTTCCTACTCCTCACTTTTGTAAGTTGCAGTGCAAGCCCATTGAGAATGATCGATTTCGGATTATCGTTATGTGTGTTTACCACAGTTAGGTAAAATGAGAAATAAAACATCTCAGTAAAAATACCATGAGTCACATGACCGAATTCTAACAAATACTAAAGCATGGCTTAGCACCTTGACGCCACGACCACTTTCGCTGAAAGGTTTAAATTTTCAATTCTTTCTTTTACTTCTAGCAAGTTCATGTCTTTAACTAGGCTTAGGTCCCACGTCCAGGCTTTAAAATGCTGAAATTGGGATTAATTATTGTCGAGGGCAGATCCAAGTAACGCACCGAAGAGAATGAAGCCCATGGGCCTGTAGCCCCCTCCATATTAACTTGCAAAAAATTGCCGAAATTGTTCGAAAAAAACATAGCTAAACTAAGACCAAAATTAATTAAAAAAAAATTGATAAAAACCCTCGAGGAATTCTCAACGGGCGACACCACAACTTTGTTCTGGTTTCGCCCCTTATCATTTGCATCAAACACTGATGCTAAAAAGTCCCCACCTCACGAAACACCAACATGTGCTACCTGCAGTGTGATAACACATAACATTGAACCAAAACTAGGACCTATTAATCACAGCGTCCTAAGCAATGTCTAATACGTGTCATTTGAAGCCAGGAAAGGCCGTAGAACACCTAAAAATCCGTCAGCTTTCGGGACTGTGCCCCGGACCCCGCTGGGGGAGCTCACACAGTGCTCCCCCAGACTCCCTTGCTGGTGGGTGATTCGACAAATTTTACCTCTCTACCCCCCCCCCACCCCAGCCAAGCGCACTTCGTTACGTCCCTGGCTTTGCCCGAATAATTTGAAAAAAGGTGGCCTCTGGCCATCACCTACCAAACTGGCCTCTTGAGCCGCCAGTCCGCCTCTGTTTGTGTAGGAATGCTTCTGTATTCTTCCGGACTTACATTCGGATGAATTCTTCCACATTTGGATGAATTCTTTCATATTTTATAAACTAGACTACCATAAAAGATAAAAATTCCTTTCTTACCTCTTTGTCGTGATAATACTGTCCAGCTGCTCGGTTGACAAAGTCGAGTCGAGACTCCACGTTGTCGACAGCGCGCTGGCTTTCTCTTAATGCCTGAAAGTAAGCCATAAATTAAACAAATAAAATTTACAAGAAACCATAAAATAAAATTTAAAAAACGGTTGACAGCATGTCTAAGTCTGTCATTGGCGAGAACTTTGCAATGCTTCGTTAAAAAAAGAAAAGAAATGTAGACCACTAATCTTTACAGTATGGGGCAGGAAACGGCTTGCACCTTCCCTCCAATTGCTCCACACATCCCAGAGTGCGCCCGCTCACCGGTTGGGAAAGGCTGGCTTAACAAACTCTTAAATGTTATTGCGAAGCAAATATGACTATAGCAACGTTCTCACAAGCTCCTTCTTGTGGTCCCACTTCCGGGCTCCAAGTCGATCTACCAGACTAACAAGACCTTTGCAACAGCGCAAATGATCCCAAGAACCGTAAAGCACCAGTCCGCACGAGAGATGAACGGAATTTGGAAAAACTACTCAAATAATTGGGTGGGAAGAAGGGAGACAAATGAAAACTTGCTCAGGAAATTCGATAAGGGTGAAAAACTGCTTAGTTGACCTCACTGCATCAGATTGAAAAATTACACAATAAACTGGATTGTTTTTGGAGGGAGTATGGGGTGGAAAGCTCGGTAAATTGTTGGGAGCTAAAAACTCCGTTTGTTCAATGTTGTCAACCATTGCTAGGTAATTTTGTTAAGGGAAAAATTGCTCAGTAATTGCAAAGGGGCAGAATACAACTGGTAAATCAGATAGGGTGAAATACTGCCATTAAACTGGCCAACTGCTCTTCCCTACGAGGAGACGATGGGGGGGGGGGGGCGCAGAATGGAAACGCAGTGTGGCGGTGGTGCAAATAAAACACTGTGCAAATGGCTGGGTTCACAGTACTAAGTCAACATACAAACAATATCTTGGAAAATAACTTGACAAATTAGCACATATCACAATGGACCAATAACTACACTTTGGAAAAGAATGCCTAGTGAATTTGAATGATGTACCACACATGACTGCAAACTTCTCCGACCTATATTGTGTTCAGGAAATTTTGTAAACCTTCAGTAAGCAGTAAGAGTTTAGATTGAAGCTGAATGGTGGCTACTACCTACCTTATGCTACATTTTGACACAACTATGCTATCACGCACACAACAATGACTAATATCTATAAAGAATTAATCACAAGCCTATAATTTAATGGCTGTAAAAAAAATAATAACGCTGAAAAAAGGTGGTCTTTATTTATACATATTGCAGTACTAAATTCGTCTTGCGCTGGGTGCACGCTCACCGTTTATCACAATACTAAATTCGTCTCGAGCTGGGCATCCATCACTGCTTGTCTGGCTGGTCTGGCCGCTTAATTTTTTGTGGCCAAGGCAGGCCAGAGTGGCATGTGTAATAAGTAGTGCGAAATGTGAAGACGTACCGTGCCTTGTTTGGAAGGATTACGTACTCGGGCAAAATTATAACAAGCCGCTTCTACCATTTCACGTTCGAGGGGTGTAAACATGAAAATTTAGGGGATTAAAATGAAAATTTAGGGGATTAAAATCTTTAAAAGTAAAATACGAAACGAACTGCATGGGCTAGCCCACAGCAACCAATTTTACAGGGTGAAATCAGTGTTAGGTTCCATACAGGTCGAGTTGAAAATGTATTCTACAATTGGACAACGTACACTTACCACCAATTTTGGGTAACGCAACAGGATGATACGCTAAAAATAATTTCACTTAGGGAGTCCAGTATGGACAAGGCCGTTAGATCGCTCAACCTCTTGCTTAGAGGCTGACCGTTGGCTAACTCCAGCACTGGAACTAATTACGTCTCTCATATGATAAACTGTTTGAAAGTTGGTTTTATGCCTCTAATTTAATTAAAACCAGTCAACCGCAAAGATTCAAGATACAAACAAAATAGTATTTCACAAACGTAGATGATCAATTTTTGAAAGTGGCCACTAAATAGGAATGACTTACGCCCATCACTTTGTTAAAGCCATTCCACAAATCGTAAAAGGTCAGAGAGTAAAACTTTTACGAACCAACAAGAAACTAGGTTTTAAGTCTAAAAGCGCAGCAACGTCTTATTGCGCCCATAAATAACATTTTACTGCCCACTAACCTTTTCGAAAGGGTTTTCTTTGTGTTCATTGCAGTCCACATAATAGCTGACTATAGCTGAAAAAAAAAGAATGGTACAGAATGAGTTGAGAAAATTATGAACCTTGTTACAGGTTGTAGCTAGACGACTGCAAATGCATGAGGACACGTAATGAGAATGTAAAGATGGCAGCCCAGTGGCAATGCTCTGGGGTAGGTTGGCACGGGTGGGCAACCACCACTGATGTTTTTCCGTGCCTACTTAGTTGCATCCCCCCCCCCCCCCCCCCATATCCACGTTACAGAAGACTGGCAAGTTTAATAAATTCACAACTGTGCATTAATTTCCCAAGTACAATTAGGCCCGAAGACAATGATTTATCAGTAACGCTGAAAGAAGATTCCACCCAAATCTGTAAACAAAGAAATGGAGAATTAAAAATCCAAGACGGTTTGCATTCACAAAGCAAGTCAAACCAAAGCTTGAGAATCCAGCTCACAAAAAATGGGTCACAATTGAGAGAAGGGGTGGGATTTTGTGACAAACGTAGCATGTATGTTTACTTGATTCAACTGCAATGTGACTGACTTCTAAAATGAAAACGGTGCTCATGGTTCCCCCCCCCCCCCCCTCTACACAACTTTATTGTAGCGCTGTCACTGTGGCAGCATAAAACAGTAAGAGCAGCCACATAATCTTGAGAAAAGGAAAAACACACAACTGGTACATGCCACATGGAAAAATTTTCAAAGGCCTTCACTGCCTTCATACACGCTAATCTGCAAAAAACAATTACATTATTTTTCCTGGAAGTATTTCAGCCAATCTGGACACACTACTGTGTCTCCACCAAGTTGGTGAAACAAAAAATAGATCAGAAAAGTAGATTCCGTTAGGAACATTAGTGTCAGCAAATATGTTGGTTTATACATCTAATCAGTTTACGATGATGGGTTGTGTTTAGGCCAGTCAAATTTTTATATCACTATACTGGCTGCCGATTAAAAGGGCAAACAGAAATCCTAATTGGTTAAAAGCTAGAATTAATACAGTGAATCACTCTTCACTCCGTATGTAATCCTGCCTACACCTAGTAAATGTAAATACAGTGTTTTTTGGGTGAAATAAATGTTGGGGCAAAATCTCTGTGCGGTAGAAACTTGTGAGTCTAGGAGCTGTAAGACACACAAGTATTAGTTTTTTTACTGAAGAAAATTTTTGGTAACACGTAGGGGAGCCCGTTCTTTATGGAGAAAAAAACTCAATGATATTGTTTGTTGTTAGGTGATTAGTTCAGGAAACTCAGTTTAGCAACATTACTTCTAACGCAATCATTCATTACCCTGTTTTCTGCCTTGTGAGAAACGTTTTGCTACATTCACTCTAACCTATGTAAATGTTGCAAAAGCTATTTCGTGCAGGATGCTCGAATATAGCGAGAAGGTATGTCCTTTTAATTGCACGGCTTCCATGCTAAACATAACATGGTGGTAATGGACCAATATGGCCACTAAAATATAACCGTTATTATAAAGAAAAAAGAAACACTTACACCACCAGAATGAAATAACTTAAATTTTGTGGACAACCGTGTCTGGTGGAGTAGGTGTGACTTGTTTCTTTATGATGTCTTCAATCAACTAGTATTATCATCGGTTACCGATTTTTGAAACGTTACTTTTTTTTTGCTCTTAGGTACAGAGTGGTATACCGTAGTTTTTTTTGGTTGCTAAAATGGTGGTTGCAGGTAGGATTAGGAAGGTAGGAGTGCCTACGTTACATGGAGTGCCTAAGCGCAAACATCAGCATTACCCGGCGTTGGTATTGTTGGCAGGCAAGCGTTTTGGATGGAGAAGGGCCATGACCCTGTACGTGCTGTTGTATGTCCAAGAATCTTAAATTTTATTGTTGAAATGTTCTTTTTATTTGAAAACAATTATAACTGTGTTTTTAAAGTTTGTTGGAACTAATGTTCTTAATATGCTTTTCACGGAGCAATCCAAATTCAAAGCCTATCGTAGTATATCCTATCAACATTATTCACACTTTTTTTTTCAAGAAGAATACGTTAAGCGGTATCACTAATAATGACTTTTATGTCATCACGTGGCCAAATTCTTCCAATCAAAGAAAGTTTCATCTTTTCTGCCACATTATTATTCTTCCTCGAACGCCTGATACCAGCCAAACTGCCCTAGCTATAAGGTCGCCATGGTCATACAGACTTATGTAGATGGGACGGACGTTAATGCTATCGTTGCATTTTGGCTGGCGATACACTAGCATGTGTCTTAATTTTCAGAACTCGGTTATATGCCTAGTAAATTTAGTATTCTGCTGTACTGGATTGTAACCAGGATATAATTTGTTTGTTTGTTTGTTTGTTTGTCATCACTTTCCTGAGTTTTGGGGTGCGTTCCTGCTCAAGGGTTAATGGGAAAAAAACAACGGTTGTTGGATTGATAACTCTACCAATCGATGTAGGGATTATTAAAAGAAAAAAAACGAAATTCGTATGCACTGTGCTATTTTTAATTGCCATTTCCATATTTGGGGTTGATGAAAGCATCTGCGCTGTTAACCCTAGGACTGACACCTAAGAAGATGCACTACGGCAAGGAATCGGTTTTGTTTAAGCGTAGAGTTTAAACCAAACTTATCACTAAGTGGCGTAACAGCGACCCTCAATATAATGAAAAGGGGCTTTTTTTTTGTCGAAGCTGTACAGGTAAGCATTGCATAGGGGCCTATACCTTTTGAGGCTCAATCTGGTCTGTGAACAGCTGTCCTAATCATGTTGACTAATGGGTGAATTAAATTTAGTGTGCATTAAATTTAGCTCTCATTAAAATGAAACATAGCTTTCATTTAGTTTCAATAAATGAAGTGCCCATCTAGTTATATAACCAAGACAATATGCCAGTGGTTTGCATAATACTTTAAATTTTTTTGGGTTGGTGCAGGTTGAAATTTGTGGTGAATAGTACCGGGAGCTGGTCAAATTGTAAAACAAAGAAAAATTGTTTCCTAAGAATCTTAGGCATACATTACACCTTTGTTGAAAAATAATTTTCACTGAGGAGTGGGCCTAACTAGAGATTTTGCATAGGGACCCAACCTAAAGGTTCGTTACGCCACTGGCTATACAATCAGAAGTTGTAAAGTAACCGTTACGACAATCAAACAATAGAAATAGTCATACAGTAAGCAATTTTTATGAACATTAGTGTCATGTGAGTGACAAGCCCCAGAATTGAACTGTGAATCACTGACATACCATAATTGTTGATATGACCACTTTAAATATGTTAGGCACAATGATAACTTAATGAACCTGTTCTTCAGTTCATAACTGAGACCCGGACTCTATTCGACTAAAAGTGCTCGATCGTAGGCAACAGAGAGGGTATATCAACGTACATTAATGAAGCCTGACCACGGACAAAATTAAGGCACAAATAGCTGTAAAATAATATAACAGCAGGCAAGTCGGAGACACTGACTCCTGATATAAGCCATCAGCGTAATAGGCCGTATCGTTCTATTTATTGTTTACTTTGTTTAGAAATGGGTGCATATAACCTTTGGGTTGAACCTCACATAACAATCCTTTTTTATTGTCTTGATAGTTGCGTGTTAATTTTGTTGTTGTTGCTATTTTATTGTTAGCTTGGATAGTTTCTTGTTATTTAATCACTAGTTTCGTGTTAGTTGCTCCCTAGTTTCATGTTAGTTTCTTGCTACTTACGTGTTAGTTGCTCACTAGTTTCGTGTTAGTTGCTCACTAGTTACTTGTTATTTGCACACTAATTTCGTGTTAGTTTCTTGCTAGTTAAGTATTAGTTGCTCACTAGTTTCGTGTTAGTTTCTTGCTAGTTACATGTTATTTGCTGATTTGTGTCATGTTAGTTTCTTTCTACTTACATGTTATTTGCTCACTAGTTTTGTGTACTTTCTTGCTAATTTCCTGGTGGATACCTACTAGAGTAACAGTCTATAAATGACGCTGTTTATGATGGATGCAAATAACCTGTGTGCTGCATCGATACACACACCTCCTTTCCTTCTTGCTAGTTTCCTGTTAAGTTTCGTCGTAATTTCTTCCTAGCTTCCTGTTGGTTTCTTGCTACTGTATCAGCCTGAAAACTGTCCACCCTAATCAAAAGCCCCATATTTTGGGGAATGGGTGCAAATAACCTGTATGTTGACATCCCCACACCCTCTTTCTCTCCTTACTGCTAGTTTCCTGTTAGTTTCTTAGTAGAATAGCTGCTTGCAAACTGTTGGCTATGACCAAGACGTTACCAGTGGCTTACGTACACGTAGACGTAGGCCCAGACGTTGTTGTTCGCCCAGCTGGTCTGCAAACAACCGTCATAATCATGCACAGTGAGTAAGGCTGTAAAGGCTGTAAAGGCTCAATCCTTCACCGTGCTGGAAAAGCTAGCCAGTTAACAATGATTAAGAATGCAGTGACCTATTTGTAGCTTTCATTATATTTTCATGAATGTTAAATGCCAACCTTGTTAAGTAACCAAGGTAATATGTCAGCGGTTTGCGAAATACCTGAAAATTTGTTGAGTGGGTGCAGGTTGAAATCTGTGTGCAAATGGTACTGGGAGATGGCCCAATTAGAAAAAAAAGACAAAGAAATTGATTCTTAAAAACCCTAGGCATACATTATACGTTTGTTGAAAAATAAATTTCATTGGGGAGTGGGCCCAACAAGAGGGCCTTCGTGGGGGCCCAGCCATGGTCCATTAGGACCTAAGTACATTAACTGCCTTGGTTGAAAGAAAATTCCAGCAAAGTACAGCATGCCAAACAAACACTGCACAAAATTTGTATCATTTCCACCATTTACTCTGTGATGGGCGGCTTTACTGATCTGTCGCACGTGAGTGAGCTTTCCAATATTCTATTGTCTGTTTCCATTCAAGAAACGATAATGCCTTTCTGTTTTGAGCTTAAAGCATCGGCAAGTTTAGTAATGAAGCGTGTGTCACGTCATCAGTCACTTCGTATTGATTTAGCTATTACCGAGACAAAGCACAACAGCCATCAATTTCGGACAACTGCATCACAACGACAAGGAGAAAACTTTAGATGCAATTTATCTCGCTGTGCAAAAATTGCCACTTGTTTAAGGTGAACTCGAGATGAGGCTACATGGGAAATAGGTAGGGGGAAGGGGTGCCCGGAATTTAAGGGAAAATGTCCCCAAGGTTCCGAATTTGAGGGCAAATGCATCCTCAAGATTCCAATTCCAAATTGGAAGGCAAAAGTATCCCCTGGACCTGAATTCGAGGGAAATAATGTCGTCAAGGTACTGAACTGGATTACCTGGGCAGGTAGAAACTGGGTGATGTCTCCCCCCCCCTTCCCATTTTTGGCTAAGGTCCAAAAAAAAACTTTTTTTTTTGTTTAGCTTATTTAGATTTGTGTACATATATACCTTGATGAAGAAACCCAAGCCAGAAGTGGTTCAGCTTAAGTGATCAACTAAGATCAAGTCAAAATTCCCCGGGCCCCAGTACAAATTGCCCTCCTTTATCTCCTCCCCCCCCCTCCTCGATCACAGGCCTTGGTCCCAAATTTCACGGTAAAAAGTTTCCAAGGTTCAGAATTTGAGGGCCAAAGTTCTCTAACATCCGTAAATTGAAGGCTAGTGTCCCCCAACGTCCCAAATTTGAGGGCAAATGAGTCCGTAAGGTCTCAAGTTTGAAGGCAAAAAATGTAATGTAGCTGAAGCCCTGAATTTGAAGGCAAAAGTCTAATCAACATCCTGAATTTGAAGGCAAAAGTCTCCCCAAGATCTTGAATTTTAAGACAAAAGTCTCCCCCAGATCGCGAATATGAAGGTAAAAGTCTCCCCAAATCCCGAACATGACAGTAAAAGTGCACCCAAAATCCCAAACTTGAATGCAAGTGTTTTCTTAGGTCCCATGTTTGAGGGCAAAAGTATCCCTGTGGTCACTTAATCAAGGAAAAGAAATGAAACGAGACTGTTGTTGCACTGAAACATGGATTTTGAAATATAAACTGTTGTCTTCAAAATGACTACGGTACGTTTAGTCGTTTTTGACAAGATTATGAAATGGTTTTTAGCATTTTTCACCTATTAATGGTCCATATAAAGAAAAAGAAAAGTTTGTGCACTCAACAAAGCCAAATGTTGCCTTATGACTTCCACTCCCCCCAATGTCCTCTAGACTTTTTCAAAGGGGAGTGTAAGAGTAAAATATAGGGCCCCAAAAGACTAAAACAATTTTGGGTGTCAGGTTGTGGCTTATTTTACGGTAGGTTTATGTACAAATTTGAGCCCCTTCCTTTGAATTTAGGCCCCCCCCTTAATTGCGGCACTGAATGTCCTGAACAACTGGCTACATGCCTTTCCATGATTTACATCAGGCTGTATTCAAGTTCACACAATAGTCTAACTCAAAATTACCTTTAAAGGTTAAAGCTTTGACTTGCTTTCATAAACATATGCCTCAAATGAATTGGATGGATTGCACTTGCATTGTACTTGGCATCAAGCGTAAGGGGAAAGGGGGGGGGGGGGGTCTGTGGAAGGAGGTCCAAATATTCAGTTGCCTGAACATGTCCCAAATAGTACAACACATCCCTACAATAAACTTGTAGTAATCATTTCAAATTTATTTTTCCACAAACACACTTTAAAAACTACTTCTAGAATGAGTTAAGTTATGTGCATTTACTACTATAAAACTACTATAAAACTTATTTTTTTTAGATTCTCGGCATCAATCACTATGCTTTGAATACTGAAAAATCGTCAACTCAACAGTTTACTTTGGTTAAAGTTCATAACAAAGACTCGCAGTTCGATCACACAGAACCAAAAGTCAAAGGTTTTCAAAGGTTTTCACCTCAAAACTTGTGAATTCTCGACAACCTTTACTGGTTGTCTTCTTCAGGCAGTTAAGCCACTAGCACCCACACTCACAATCCTTCCAAACCCAACGAACTTCCCTTGGAAAGGCCCTTGGGGGAAGTTCGTTGGGTTTGGAAGGATTGTGAGTGTGGGTGCTAGTGGCTAAACGAGGTTGTCGAAAATTCGCAAGTTTTGAGGTGGAAACCTTTGAAAACCTTTGACCTTTGGTTCTGCGTGTTCGAACTGTGAGTATTTGTCAACCACTATGTGTGCCAAAATAAAACAGTTTTAAAGAATTCGTGATCATTATACTGGTGCCCTCCCCCTCCTCCCCCCAAAGGTTGGTGGCCCGTGAGTTTTGGCTATATACCCGTCCCACCTTGCAAGGATGTCACTGACTTAAAGAAGTTTTCCAAAGCCAAAATGTGAACTGCTTTGTTCAAACAATTAGCTGAGCATGAAGGCATAGCGTAGGCTTTCTTTTTATGTGTTTGGAACATAAAAAAGGGCAAATAATCTGAAAAAAAATATCTTTTTTTCGTCAACGTTTATGCAACATTCTGTTGAAAATCCTCCCCTCCTTTACATGACTGCTCCATTGATTTTTTAAGGTGGTAATCGAGTATTTCGTCAAACGATTTTTAAAGATTTAAGTTATTGATACAAATGTGTGCCCTTACCTTGATCAAGGTCAGGCTAGAGTTAATCAGAAAATATTTCAAGTATTTTAAAGATTTTCATTCTCCTATTCAAACCACATCTAAAATGCTTCCGCTAAGTGCATCTAGAAACAAGGTGATCTTGATGGAGGTTATCGACGAGGTCATTCACTGACGTAGGCTCATCTGCTTTAAGCGCTTCTTTATCAGTTTACTACCATGAAACTTTAACTTCTATGAACATATTTTGCACAATTTGGGTTATATTCGTCATTACCCACATTACCAGGTTAATTCGTTTCAGTTTCAATCCATGTCACATGGAAGCAATGGAAAGATGTTAAGGAACAACAGGGGGAAGGGGGGGGGGGGTTACTAACTGGAGCAATTTCCTGAACTGTACGCCTAACTGATGTATACCTAATGAGGTTTTGTGCTTAAATCAGACTGTGAAGTTAGAATGTGTACATTTTGTAACTGGAATTGATGTGTACGGTTGTGAGAACTTGGAGCAACAAGCCACTATCTAGGCAGCAAGAATAAAACAATATAACTTGTTTAAAAAAAAGTGTAGATTTAGATAAAGAAAGCTCGGAAAAAGATTTTTCATTAGTAATCAACTTTTATACTTTTGGCCTGCACTAAGTACTTTAAAGCCTTAACAGATGTTACCTGACCAAGCTCAGACAAATACAACACTAGAGGAAACTGTACAGCTTGAAAACAATAACTTAATGTCAGGGACGATGCTAGAGTCACTTAACTGGGGAGGCGGCAGTGGGCAGCAATTTTAGCCGGTGGGGGGGGGGGGACCGAAAAATACTACTTTTGCGGTCCCCCAAATAATAAAAACTAAAAATAAAGCTCTTGCAATTCTCGTTCTCACACCCAATGTTTTATACACCATTTTTTTGGGATATTTTTAAATCCAGCTTAAAAACTATGATTTTACAACTCGCACAGTAACAACTAGGCTCTATTGATGTAACCTTAGTAGTCCTTCCTGCCGCTGTGAAAGAAGCTAGTATGGTTTTCAATAAGTAACCAGAATTTCCTTCATTTTTACGTTTGATTTTGATCTGATGGTGGAGGGGCGTGCCAGGGGCAGTGGCCAAAAATGTAGGGTGGCGAGTGCCCCCCCCCCCCTCCCCCGGCATCGTCCTTGCTTAATGTTCCAAAACCCGGTAAAAACTTATTTATCAATATTCTGAAAATAAATGGCTGGAGGCCAACTAACAAGAGTTTGTAGCTTTCATGTTGAAAAATGGCTATGGGTTTCCCCCCCCCTCCCCCAATCCACTGTTGGTGTATGTAGGATTTGACTTACCGTATCCTGCTTTCAGAAAACATCATGATATTTGGGTTCACTCATATATTTTAATATAAAAATCAACTGACTATTGCACAGAAAAATAAATAAACCTGAAACAACTGTCGTAGTGTGTCCCGGAACAGCAGTGAAAAACTGTTACTGCGGTTTCATTTCTCTACATGAAAGGAAAATTCAGTTTGAAGTTTGCATTGAGTTTAATATATGCACGGAGTCTGCGTTAAGTTTGATGTACGTACTGAGTTTGCATGGGTTTAATGTATGCTTCGACTTTGCATTGAATTTGATGAATTTGAGAGGTTGACAAGAATTGTAATGCCCATTCTCCCTCCTCTAGCAAAGTCACAAAATCAAGTGGTTTGGCATGGAGTTACATGATAACAGTGGAACGGTACACCCTACCTTGTTCTATTTTATGTATCTACTGTCACAAACATAGTTGCCAGCCACGCAGAAATGGATACACAAAATCTTTACAACTCGTTCAACTTACATCTGTTGAGTACGCCGTTTGCCTGCCGCAACATGAACATGTCTGGGTCGATGCACAAGTCGCTGAGTGCCTATAATCGGAGAAGACGAGAAGGACCAACATGAATACATGGAGATAAGAAATGCCGATGATGCACGTGGGAGATGGGAAGGCTTTAACAGGAAAACACTCAAGCTTGGAAATGGCATTCAAGGAAGATGACATAAAGGGGTATCTAAACTCTCTTGAGAGACAAACGACCTCACATAAGGAAGCAGATAAGAAGCTTCCTGGTACAAAGAAAATTGCCTTCTCCCTAGGATCAAGCCGGTAGCACTACCATTACGAGCGCGGATGGTACGACATCAAGATTAATGACACTTTGACCAAAGAAACACAGTGTTATGCAGCAATTTTAAATAAATACATGAATAAATAAATAAATATTTTCCCCATCCCAAATAAAATTCCTGGAGCACTGCTTTAATGATCTTCAAGGGGTTATTAGGGTGGATGAAAAGAAAAACGCCATAATCGAACAAAATGATAAAAGACTGAAAGCAAAGACTCAACAAGAGTTAAATAATATAGATACAAACCTATTTACATTGCCTTTTGAACTTATTAGACTGCCTGAGCGGGAATTGAACCCACGACCTTTGAAACCAAAGGCCGAGGTACTACCGCTGAAATCATATGGCCGTGTCAATATGGCTCAGTGGTAGGACCTCCGTCATTGGTTTCGAAGGTCGTGGGTCCGACTCCCGGCTCAGGCAGTTGATAAATCCAAAAGGCAACATAAATAAGTTTGCATCTATATTTATTTAAAATGAGAAAAGTTATACACAATATGTTTTAACTGGACATAGATTTGTCCATGTAAACCTTTTGCCTTTTTCGAATGTTAAATCAGGCCAAAAATTTTCCTATACAGGGGAATATTACCGAAATTTTAAAGTAGAGTTCTCAGCATTTGATTCCAGCCACATGAGTTTAACTTGCCTTTTTCAACTTGTTTTTAAAATTTAGATGAAATTGAATTTAGTTATTGTCGTTTTACCTTGCTTTTGTCAATTACTGCCTAGGTGAGTAGCGTAACATCTGAATTATTTTCCCCCAACAAGGGCGGATCAAAGGGAAAATCAAGGCAAATAAACTCGAAAAAAGGCTAAATTTGTTTTAAAAAAGCAGTTAAATAAGACAAAAATGCATAAAAATGCAGTTAAATTAAGACAAAAATGTATAAAAAAAGTGTAGAAAAACCCACTCCCCTCCAAGCCTTAGTCCTAAATCCAACCTTGTAAATTGACCGATTGCCACACAAATAATAGGCTAAAATAGGCTAACGTAAATAGCCTAATTTCCACACAAATAACGAAAAAAAAACTGATAAAAAACACGGCATTTTTGGTGATTAAAACTAATCACCATCTTCAGGCAAGAACCTCTATTCGGAAGGCTTGTTCCAATTGCAGCTCTTGTCTGAAGATGGTGATTAGTTTATCAAGAGAAGCTTGACTGCTTTGGTTGTGTATTGACTGTGCGCACTTTTTCGGGGGAAAACTAACATTTCTATGTAGTGTTATGTTAGTTTTTCCTGTTATTTGACAGTAAAGGCATACATTTGGGGTAATGCAGTTCGACAATTTGTATCGTTATTCCAGTTACGATGTGTAGAAGTCAGTGTTACCAGGATTTGGCGTTACAATTGACCAACCTTACGAAGAGGATACCACAACCATTAACTAGGGATGTGCCGAATATTCGGTAATTATTTGGTATTAGGCCTATTCTCCCAAAAATTCAAGTATGTGGTATTCGACCGAATACTGATTTTCGCCGAATATTGATATTCGGTATTCGGCCGAATACCGTACGATATGTTGGTACTCGGTTGAATATTTTTTTATTATATAAACATGCAATTGTGTTAATGTTAGAACGTTTAGCTAAGCATTTAGTTTTTGGTTTGTGAGGAGTTGTCTTCTGACATTCATAAAAGATAGAAAAATGATCAAATATGTTTGATTTAAAGGTATTCGGCCGAGTAAGTCAGTATTGGGCCTATGAATTATTCGGCCTACTTGGCCATTAGTTGGCATAGGACCGAATAATTCGGTATTCGACCGAATATGTAAATTGTGTGGTGCCGAATATTCGGTATTCGGCAGTTTAACTATTCGGTTGTATAATCGGTATTTGGTAAGTTAAATATTCGGTTGTATATTCGGTATTCGGCAAAATTTGTATTCGGTGCATCACTACCATTAACCACAGTTCTGTATTTGAATGTGCCACCACTTTGTTCAGAATTAATAGCCAGATTGTTATTTCAAAGTGATCATGATTGATACGAAAATCAAGTTTATTGAAATTCATACTGAATACATCAAATATTATTTACCGCACGAAATAAAAAACAATCGGTAATTTAAATAAATGAAATAACAAACAATCCGTAAACTCTACACATAAGTAAATTTGGAATCACAGTATATCGTGCTGCGGTTAGCCCCCCTCCCCCTCTATTCCCATGGTATATGATGTGGCTTCATAATCGAAGGTGGGTAAAATATATTTTTTTCAAAAATACGAAAACACAAACACCGCAAGAACTGTTCAGAAGGAAGCAGACATATTGTGTGCATGGGATGAAGGGGACACCATTTTATATTGCTTTACTACAAAACCACACATGAATATCAAGTTACAAACACATTGTAGGTGCTACAGTAAGAACACATGGAAAATGTGACGTTTTGAAGCTGTCAACAGCATCATTTTCAAGCCAAACTAATAAAAAGTCAACATATTTTCTTCTGATGTGCACCTTCAAGCTGAATTTTTATTGTTTTGGCTTGAAGATGGTGCAGCTCAAAGCACCAAAAGTCACTTTTTCACTGTGGTCTTACTGTAACACTTTCGGCTTGCTTAAAACTTGATCGCTTCCAGTTTTAGTAACTATATTCAATGTTATCTACTGACATTTCACAGACAACATCGAGAAACCCGGTTTAAAAAAAATCACTTACAACACATGTGGCCAGATATATAGACACCAGGAGCCAGTTGAGAATGACTGCCAACAGACCCAATACTGTGAAACTGAAACAAAAATGGTGGAAATTGTCATGAATGGCAATAGACTACAGATAGCTTTACAGAATTGTAACTATCAGCACCGGTAATGTCGTGATCCCGATCTGCTCTACTAAAGAGATGCATACATGCGTACTTGTTGAGAATTTCATGAAAATTTCCGCTTCAGTCTTTAATCTGTCTGTCCAAAACGAAACTTGTTAATAATTCCGACCAAACTTTCAAGTAGTGACCTCAAACACCAAGGTAATTAATTTTACACGCACAAATATTTTGGTTAATTGAAATGTTTGAAAATTGCTTACTGCACAATTTTCAAATATTTCACTTATGGGTATTAGTTTTAGCAAGAATTTATAGGGTTTAGTGGGACTAACTTGGTGGGAATCGTTAACAAGTTTTGCTTTGCATGAATTTTCTGCGTTTGGTTCGTTGGAGTCAGTGATTCGCGCTTATTACTATTATCAAGAATTTATAGGGTTGGGGAGGAGAATTTGTGACTGAGACCTCCTACTGAAACGTCTTAGATACATTCACATTAGTTCAGTCTTAGTTTGTAGAGGGCGCCACGTGTTTTACGTGTGAATTTCAACTCAGTTTTTAGCCTAAAAATAAACTAAACTAAACGAAACTAGCTT
The DNA here is from genome assembly GCA_023313725.1 of Lithobius niger. Classification (NCBI taxonomy): domain Eukaryota; kingdom Metazoa; phylum Arthropoda; class Chilopoda; order Lithobiomorpha; family Lithobiidae; genus Lithobius; species Lithobius niger. The sequence continues at coordinate 33,835 of JAHWFP010146094.1, forward strand.
ATATATAATTATTATTTAGTCTAGCTTAGTTGTAATTTAGTTTACTTTAGATTTGGGCTGAAAAATGGGCAAAAATTACCGGATAGAACACGTGGCGCCCTCTGAAAACTTAGACTGAACTAATGGGGACGAATCTAACATGTTTCAATAGGGACTTTTTAGAGTTACAAATTCTCCTTCAAAACCCTATAAATTCTTGCTATTATCATTAATATTATTATTGTTATTTTTTGCTATCGATACAAACCCATTTCCGTTGCCAATTATAGAATTGGTTTGCATTTATTTTTAATATTAAACTGACTCTTTTGAGCTCGTGTAATGTTTTTTTCTGAATTGTAATTTCCGTTACTGCCACGCTGTGAATTACGTACGTCATTGTCACTGAATTC
>JAHWFP010146152.1:0-20084 GCA_023313725.1 Lithobius niger
ATTAGTATTAAAAAACGCTTAAGCGTTTAAATACGGATGTAAGCCTTAAAAAACTTAAAGTCCTAAAGGAAAAGATATTGTACGACGCTTATGGCTTACATGTCTTTTTCTAATATCTGTTCCTTTAGGGCTTTAAGTTTTTTAAGGCTTACATCCGTATTTTATACGCTTAAGCGTTTTTTAATACTAATCGGATTATAGCTCACTCGAATAAGATGCAATGATGGTTGGCTACCGGGAAACTAACATTGTCATTGTTTGAGCTAGCTAGCTCGTTGTGGAGAACCAAAATTAAAAGGTCGTGTTTTTTTTCTTAAATCTTCAAGTTTTAAACCGCAGGGTGCGAAGTGTTAAATTTTGAGGCCTACAAATTGGGCGGCCGACAAGACTGAGTGACTTAATTACTTTTTCAATGCGGGCTTTGGGGAGCCAGTTAAATTGTTTCCGCGATTGTTGCTACGATACTGGAACAATCCAGAATCAACTATAACTCATCGAGATGGCGCATGATAAATCCAGAAATACGCTAATGTGTTGCCTTTAAATAATAATCATGGGACAAACCTTCGGTAGAACCTAAACATAAGTATCCATTTCTAATGTTCCGTTTTTTCGAAAACAAAAATCGGTGGACAGTTGACACATAGAAAATGGAAGCGAAAAAAGTCAACAAATTAACTGAGCAAAAAACGGCTTCGCCGTTTAGAAAAAAAAATTAGAGCTGGTATCCCCATACTCACAGCCCTGAAGGTACACGAATAAAAACGGTAAGAGTTCACTCGAACGCAACGAACTATAATTTGAACCCCAATTCGCAAAAAGTAAACCCACAAACACACACAACAAAATGGAAGCCAAGAAAATAGACGCCATAAACAGCAAAACGCTGCAAAATTGAAAGATAAAAATGCGTACACAAAATGAACAAGTAATTACTCAAACGAACTAGAAATAACCATCTCAAACGACCTTCAAACACAAAAACAGGCAAAAAACTCCCTTAACTAGGAGTCTGATTCTTTCACAAATTATAAATGCAATTTTCGGCTGCAACTCAAAATGCTGTACAAATTACAAATTATAAATCAAAATACACGTATACCCACTCACACGAAACAGACTTAATATATGAAACAAAAACACAGACAAATATAAAAAAGTCTGTATAATACACAAATTACGCGCGCACGCCTAAACACCGATACATTAAACTTTTAAAACATAAACTGGGCTTTCTTTCTGACATAAGCATTGATCAAAAACAGTCTTTGTTCCCTGGTACTGGAGTTCAAATTATAGTTCGTTGCGTTCGTGTGAACTCCAATCCGTTGCACAAAAAAATATAGTATACATATATATTTTAATAAATGATAGTTACGTTTGTTTGTTCGAAACTGCAAACTAAACCGAGAGCTTGTATACCAAAAATAAATAAATAAATAAATTATAAATAAATAAAATGCAGGAAACTAACACAGAACAGTTTTAATGTTCTGCCCATAGCCTACGGATGTATTTTTGTGGCGTGAATGACAATTTCAGTAACCATTTAAAACGTGTGTTGTGCCTTTATCAACTCTGCCCCTGCGAAAAAAAACTAAAAACAATAAAATGCTAGGTGCAACCAGCTGATTTTTGTTTTTATTTCCTAACCGAAAATATACATTATCTTTAATTTTGAGCATTCTTGTCTTCAAATGTTTTCCCTCGAGAAGAACTTTATAGATCAGTGCTTGCTAGCTTGCTAACCCAGTGCCATCATCGTACTCCTACATAAAAGTGCCGAGGCGCCCGCATTCTTTAACTCTCATTCCTCTCAACGTGTCAGGTGGTGACTTAAGAGGGGAGGCAAGGTGCGTATAGGTAATGTATATCTACGGTTAGGCAATAGAAACAAAAATCGGCTGGTTGCACCCAGCATTTTAATATTTTGAGTTGCAGCCGATAATATACAATACCTATATTTTAGCGTTATAGGTAGACCTCGTCAAAACTGGCAGCGGGCACTTCCTGACGAGTACCCCAGGGTTACAAGCTGGCACTCTCAAAGTAACGGAAATGTTTGCGATAATTCCTTTCGAATGAAAGGAAACTGAAGGTTTATTCAGCAAACTGGAAAACTAAAGATGATCTCTGCTTCGTGCTTGGGGGGGGGGGGGTTTGAAGAACTTGTATGTTATTGACAATTGGTCCCAGACGATGAAACCCATCTACCTGACTTGTCATATCGCGAAGGAAATGGGACGTGCAGACCGACGTGCTTCTCCAATATACTTTTTAAAGTATTTCATAGACAGGTGTGAAAGGCTCATAACGTGGATATGGATTTTAAGTTCGTGGGTCGTGAGCCTGATGTTGATCTCTTCGCAGTTGATGTTCAAATCTTTGTAGGCATTGACGTTGACAGTCTTAATCCACGATGCTATCGTCCTGGCCGAAGTCATACCAAAGGAAAGGAAGGAAAAGCTGCGTCCTCCCCTTTCGTAACTCTTTGTTGTTCGTTGTTGTCTCAGGGACGGATAAGCCTGTCACTGAGACAAATCTACTACAAAAAAAATTAGCTATCTACAACATAGCTCTGTCATGGAATGGTATCCTAACAACAAAAACCATGCATCTAATACAAAATATTAGCAAAAAACATCGTCAGTATCTGTGGAACACAGCCGAAATGATAAATGAAGGGCTGACAGATTTTGTAGAAATATCTGTGCGAATGCCTTCAACTGGAACTGATGGCCTTACAAAGCTGGTTCCTGGCAGACAATATCAATCTAACTGCCGTATCTACATGAAGACACACGTTAGTGTGTCGTACCCAAGATTCACCGCTAACATTGATGTCCGTCCCAATCCAGATAAAATATAAATGAGCATGGCGTCCACTAAAGACTTGTGTCTTTACAGCTACAGCAGTTTATCTGTTTTCAGGCAATTTGAGGATCTAGACACACGCTAGTGAGTAGCGCCAAGTTAGGTAACAATCATCACATCAATTCAATTATCAACCATTGTAAACCATTGTAGACCATTATGGTTTACCATTGTAAACCATTATGAAGCATATAGTTGAGCACATTTCAGCTACTTGGGGGAAAATAATAATGCGGCACAAAAGCTTAAATTGTGGTAAAATGTAGAGCAATGACCTACCTGACAAAAATTAACTCGTGTAGGAGTGTCAGCTACACGGCTTTCAATACAAAATTGGACCCTCAATAACGTTGAAAATGTGTTTCTCCTCGTTTCGTACTAGTCCGCTCATCCCCATGTTAATTCCCATAGGGTGATTATTGACCGATACCGAGATAGAGGGAAGGCTTCCAGCTATGAAATTGGACGAACGGCTACAATACGATATGAACTGCATACATTTTCTAGTTTACAGCCTGGGAGTGTAACAGGAATGGCGTAGGAGATGACGTAAATACGAAAGTATTTTATAACCATTATAAGCATTGTCACTGATTGGATGGCAAAACTTTAGACAATGACAACGTGTATACTGACGTGCGTATCTAGACACACAATACTGTGTCGTCACGAATCTAAACAACTTTGCCAATGAAATTGTGTATACGTCCAATTCACGAAAAACAAAGTGTCAAAGTAAAACCAGAAGCTGGTAAAGAGGCCACCGAGTTGAGAATGGTTCGACCTCGCAAAGGAGCGATATGTATGAAGTAAGTATAAAAATAAATAAAAAATAAAGAAAAACCTAAAACTGACAAAGATGCAACTGAGTTGACAATTAAAAAAAATAAGTAATATAATATAAAAAACCAAAACTGGTAAATGGGAGTGCCAAGTTCCGAATGGTTCGGCACTTCAAAAGAGTGATATCAACACACCAAAACATTTGCCAAGTTAATCTGCACCGAATAATACTTTGGACGTTAAATGAAAACTCGACCATTGCTACCAAAAGTAGCAATGTTCTAGTTTTCATTTAGCCTTCGACCTATTAGTCGATGCGATTAATTTGGCAAATGTTTTGGTGTGTTGATATCACTCCCTTGAAGGGCCGAACCTTTCAGAACTTGGCGGTCTCTTTTACAGGTTTTGATTTTTGATATGATAAATAACTGCGACAAAAAGGCCTGAAACTTCGTTTGATCGGGAGACTTTGGTCGTCTGCCAAAATCACAGTAACTGTTAATGACACAGCTTAAAGTTTTTCAGTTTAAAAAAACCGTTGTAAATAACGTTGATATTTGCCTAATCTAGACACACGCTAGTATATCGCCGCTAAATAGATGAGATTTAACTGTTGTCAGAGCTTAATAATTGTTGTCGGGTGTAAAAAGGCGACTCACTTACAGACTGTCTTTTAACTGTGCTTATAGCTGATTTTAGCCTACTGGTGAAAATTCCCCATGCAGTAAAATTCTTTCCAAATAGCTGTAATCTTATGTGTTAGGTCCAGTAGGAAGAATACCCAAACATTACAGTGTGGGAACGTGTCCTTTGTGGAGAAAAAGTGCCCCCAATAACGCTGATTTGTGTTACTGGCTAGCTAGCTATAGCTTCAATGTTCATTCTCGAAGGGTATAAAGACACATCTACAGCTGGTCAGGAAAAGTTGGTAATTCTAAATTTTGGAACACACTTAATGAGTCATACGGGGAAGTGCCTTTTCGAAAATTGGGGATTGCAGTTAGAAGCATGTGCCTCCGAAGTGCCGCGTAAGAACAAAATTAAATTAACGTTTTAACCATTGTTTGTATTGTCATCCAACAGTAGATTATGTCATAACGAAGTGTTACACGGTTGTCGTTTATTGCAAGGGTTCGGACCACAAACTTGGTGGCAGCTATTTTGATAGCTATTGTGATATCACACAAGTTTCTATAATGAAAAACTTGAAGGGTCTTTTACCTCATGGAGTTTTTGTACGATTTTTTACAGAGCACAATCCAAACTGGATAATCTACCCCACAACCATGAGAGGGGGGTTATTGAGGCTTAATGGCGCGTCGACAGCTGTGTCATTACCGCCAACCTCAGTCACAGTGCAGGCCGGGTTGCCACTCCGCCACACATTATAGACATGTTAAACAAAACTACATATTTCGATATTACCATACATCTGCATCTCATAATATAAGTTCACTCCCTGATTGAGTAAAAGCCCACAAACAGCAAAAGGAAAACATGGAATTTAATTTTCGGTAAATTCTTGCTTGTCTTGGTCACAATATAAAACAATAAACAAATAAAATTAGCAGTTGAAGCCAGAGGTGTCCGTTCACACCCGCCATCTTGGAATGACGTCGTTGTTGTTTGTGGGCTTCTACTCAATCAGGGAGTGAACATTTTATTATTACAACCTACGTCACCTGCAAAGTAAACTTGTTGGATCTGCATCTCAATTCAAATATTTAAAATTCTCGGTCAGGAGGACAAACTTATCGCCCAGTTGACGTGACGAACACCATCAGCATGGTGACAATGAACAGGCATGCGGCCGTCGACACCAACAACATTCAGGAGGGATGAGAGGGGAAATTTTCCTAGAGCCAAAGAAGAGTAAGAAACAAAAGCAGATCGTGAGCACAGGTAGGGAAAAACTATATTTTTTAAGAAGGAAGTTTTGGTTATGCGCCAAGTTTGCTGGTTGTTCTAGGCACACGCTAGTGTGTCGCCGCCATGCAGTTGAGACTATATACGACTTGTTACTGTTACTGTTATTGTTGAACTTTACATGTTCATGACTGCACACGATTAATATTATAAGTGTGAAAATTTACAGACATAAAATTCCTCAATAACAAAAGATGACAGAGAAGACGGTATGACCTTTGGTACGTTCACAGTTCCATGAAAGTTATGAAAACCACTAAAAACCAAAACTGGTATAAGAGAATCCGCCAAGTTTCCAAAAAAAGGCAGGCCTTTTAAAGCAGTGATATCATTCAACCAGGGAAAGGTTGCCATGGTTAATCTTATTCTTAATATTAGTTGGTGCGATTAACTTGGATAACAGGATAACTTTGGCAGCCTTTCCCTGCTTGAATGTTTTCACTACTATCAAAGGAGGATCTTGTTCGAAACTTGGTGGCTTCTCATCTACCAGTTTTGATTTTGGATGGATCACGACACACGCTAGTGTGTCACCCGCCAAGATAAACGATAAACATCCATATAAAATATATACAGGGTGGAGCAGAAAGGACGGAACACCCTTGGCAATCAAAGATGGTTAATGTTAGGATAATGAAACTTTGCATGGTATGTAGGCGAACGGGGAGCCAACTAACCATGAATCGATCACTGACCTTGACGCATATTTTCAAGGTCATTGTGATGCTAACTTTTTAACTATGCTTCGTAGAACCCCAGTGTAAATTAAAATCTTGTAGACATTTGCAAGGCATGGCCATTGCAAAAAACATAACGAAATTCGGTACGTTAGTTTAGGAGTTACGGGCATTACATGAATCATTCTGTTGTGCTGGCTGAGTGGCTTTCCTGCCAAACAGTTCTGCCAGGCTCTTTCGTACACCATGAATTGTATTGGTAGGTAATGGTGTTGGCAGCATACGAAAATTGGCATAATTCATTACCGGTGATCAGCTCTGAAACAAAATCAGAAATGTTAACCTGAGGGAGGAACAACATTAGTTTCATTTCTAGACGACCATGGTGACTAAACTATGCCAACTTGCATAAGATGCTGTAGTTTGCAGCATCATTCTGTTTATACGTGTAATGTAGCAGGTTGTGTTGAGCTAGTGTCGAGTCAACAGTGTGTCATTTGCTGTTTGATTCCAAGGATGCTTCATGTACTTTGAGGACCACTGGACTTAATTTTACATTCACTGTTTGGCAGGAAAGCCACTCGGTCAGCACAACAAAATGATGCTTGCAATTTTCGTAACTCCTAAACTAGCGTACCGAATTTCGTTCTGTTTTTTTGCAATGGCCATGCCTTGCAAATGTCTACAAGTTTCTAATTTAAACTGGAGTTCTACGAAGCATAGTTAAAAATTTAGCATCACGATGACCTTGAAAATATGAGTCAAGGTCAGTGATCGATTCATGGTTAGTTGCCCCCCCCCCCCCGTTCGCCTACATACCAAGCAAAGTTTCATTATCCTAACATTAACCATCTTTGATTGCCAAGGGTGTTCCGTCCTTTCTGCCCCACACTGTATGAGCATGGCGGCCACTAGACTCTTACATCTCCACAGTTCATGAGCGACAAAAGTACCACCGTTCACGAGAACTGAGCCTATGTTACGATCGCCAATTTCAAAGGGCAGACCATGAACCCACATGGAGACCGACTGGGCATATCGATCATGAACAACCGCCCTATAACCAATTTCCAGGAGGCTTTCTTCAAAACACCCCTCGCTGCTGGGTTCTTCAGAACAACTTGAAAGACATTATTCGCTCCGAGCGTCCAGATAGAAACTACATCTTAAGATAAATTATTTCAGCAAATACGTCTTTTAAGTGCAACTCTAAGATAGGGTGCCCTGCGTGATCTGCAATGATCACTACTGACTTCTCTATCTTTATATTGGTGAGGCCTTCGGACCACGGCCTTACAAAGTGTCAAACGAGTTCCTTTTTGTGTTCAATTTTGTTATTTCTGGCGGAGCAAAGCGAAAGAAACTAAACGTTTGTTAGCCAGTTGGCACAAATATACACAGAAAGAAATTCAAACCCGTGACGAAATCATAATACCACGATATGTACAGCGTCATTAATGCTAGACACACCCTAGTGTGTCATGCCAAGTTAGGCAACAAACATCACATCAATTTAATTGCCGGGAACTTAAATTATTGTTGCGTGTCGACATAACGTTAGTGCATTTCCAGGGTTCCTTCTCTACCCGAATGAACAGGGTTAAGCCGATGCCAGTTGAACCCACTAACTCTGGCAGAGGATTTAGGTTTCACTAACTTTTCGGCCAACCTGGATTATTTAGAAATATTTGGTAAAACGTTACAAACAATCGTGGATTCCCACTCGTTGTTTTTGTGTTTAAGGAAATGCTGAAAAAGTCTAAAGTCCGTTAAACACAACTGTTTTATTCTAAAATGATTTTTCTTTATTGGAAGCACAATAACAATTTTGTAGATAACCGGCTCAATTTCGAACTTCACTAAATGTTTCAAGAGAATAAAGAAGCATTTTAAGGGAAGATTCAAACCCGGGGGTTAGAACCGAGAAACCGCTCATCAAGGGCATTTTCTTTAAAAAAGGAGTTCTCAAACTTTCTAAAATTGGCCTGCTAGTTTCTGAAGGTGCCCTCCATCAGTCCTAGTAAGGGACTTTGTCAAAATTGCTTTTTAGGTACAGAGCAGATAAACTAAATTCATGCAGCTTAGTCTGAGGTCTACCACCGTTCAAGCACCTTGACCACGTCCCCCATACATCCCTGTAAGGTTATAAAGCTTTAGTAATCATCATAACATAATACAACACGTATGACGAAATGCACCGTTTTTTTTTTTTTGGCCATTGTATCTTTATTAACGCGGTACAGATAAAACCCCGGTTGAATAAATCCTGTAACTAAACACAAACTACCGACAGTATAAGAAGTTTTGTGTAGTGGTTTCAGCGCAAAGGCTGCCAAAGATACGATTTCAGCAACTGTAATGGAGCTGTTCGGTTCATTAACCATTGTATTGTAGAACATAAAAATCGTATTTCTGTTAGCAAGTCTCCAGTGAACAGTTATTATACGCCCAATCGCCGCACGGAACGGATCTGGGGTCTTGGGAAAGGTAAGAGAACCACGCTTTAAATGGATTTAAATTTGGTTTTCTCTGGCAGAACAGTCTTACATTTCCGTATTTCACGAATTCTTTTTAAACTTTAGTACCTTGTAGGGGATGTAAAATAGTATGTATTTATTGTAGTAGCGTGCACAGTAGGATGGTGCTTAGAAACCCAAAGTATTGGCCCGGGATTGTAAGAACGCTCAAAAGTTGCCTTTTGGGGTCGGAAAAAAAAAACACAATTTTTTTTTCGTTGTGGGACAATATTTTCTGCCCCCAACTTTGGCCCAAAATTTTGAAAAAAAAAGCCGAAAACAGCACAAAAATGCAAAAATGTAACTTGACCTATTTCCCAAGACATGTTAACTTAATAGGAACCAAAAGTTGCGATTTGGGATCAGTAAAGACCACAATTTTTTTCTCGAAGAGGGACATCTTCTGCCCCCAACTACGGCCCGAAACTTTGAAGAAAAAGCTCAAAAATATCAATATACACAAATTACACCGTAGCTACGCGTCAGCACTTTCACCATACATTATCTGGAGCCGATGACCACATCAACTCTTCTCCATTCACATGATCGCCTAGAAACGAATCTAAAGATCGTTCAGAGGAATGTTACAACTAAAAACTTGGATTTAAAGGATGACTTTTACCAAAACGCCAAGTTAGGCAACAACATCACAACAAACAACACCGCAATTCAATTGTCGAGGTTGTAAACCATTGTAGCGCGACGCCATAGCGTCAGTGTCTTATATCTTGAAGCATAGGACACTTCCATAATAAACTCACCAAACAACTCATCAACCGATGGCACAAAAACCGACCGCTTCCCCCAAAGGTGACGTCACGCTTAAGTCGTTTGTAAACGGACTCGCTGAATTTACCGATGAGTAAAGTGGACGCCAGTGTCACGAAAGAAATATTTTTTGCTCACCACGATTTGCTCACCAATCACCCTTGTGTTGCCATGAACGTTGCTATGAACCGAAAGCAGCAATGTTCTAGTTTTCATTTAACCTTCGAAGTATTAAGCGGTGCGATTAACTTGGCGAATGTTTTGGTGTGCCGATATCACTCCTTTGAAGGGCCGAGCCATTCGGAACTTGGCGGCCCCTTCTAAAAAGTTTTGGTTTTTGATATGATATATTGTTCTCGAACACAAAATGTAAGTTACTGATTTCGTTTTGTTTGGTTAAAAAAGCCATTGTCCGCATCTGAACAATAACAAATAAAACGTAAGAAAAAAACACAGCCCGCTCGCATCTATTTTTTTTAGTACCACTGCCGGGAACCACTTTTTTAGCGGCCTTAAACATCTTTATGATCATCCGGACACTCAAGTTTACGCCCATTAAAAACTGTTTTTTATTTATTTTTTAATACGTTAGGCGAACTGTACTGCTGCCCCCCCCCCCCTCTATATTTGCTTTTTAAGTCCACAGAAACTAGAGTGACGCTGCTGGTTCGTTGAGGACAGCAGTGAAGCGGTGGGACAGCTCCTCCCTCCATTGAAGAGAAAAACGTGCCAATCAGAAATGCGTTATTAATTTGTATTTCTACAACGTTCTGTACAGGTGTTAACGAATTATTTTTCATTTCAAACCCATTTTATACTTTGTAGTTAAACCAAACAGGAATTATGCTGATAGAATATGAACAAAGAATGGAATCGTAACAATTCTGAAACGTCTGAAAGAAAGTGGGTTCAAACTAAAAACCCTTATATTCAGTTGATAAGTAATTAGATAGTAAAGAATCACTTATGCTAGCTCATGGCCGTTATATTTAACCCAGTAGCACTAAGTAGATCATGATTGACAATTTGTTTTTGTTTTTAGTGTGTATTGTAAGCACACAGGGCCAGACTTTAATGCTGACCGTTAGCTTCGTGGTTTTAGTTAACAATTAGGTGACCTATTGTCCTCCTTGGGCTCCGATGCTGCTGCGGTGTGTTTCGACAAATTTGAATCAGTGTCTTAATTTTCGACGAAACGGGAATTCCTGTTTCGTCGAATAATTTTTTTTTTCAAATTACGTGCTTCACTAGCGCTTCCGCGCTCACAGCTGCTAAACATTATAACATCAGAAACCGCAACTGATCATGAATTCCTTCCAGTAAAGAATGCATCTATAACTTCCCCAATGTGACAGTTTTAAAGAATATTTTGATGCGGCGAAATGGGATTCAGCTAGCTTCGTATAAACCTAGCTTCGATAAGCCATTAATTTCCCTAAGGGTGCTTTTATGCACCGAGTTCTACTCCCTCGAGTTTCCAGTTTCTACTAAATGTATCCGGCAATAAATAAAAAATTAAATGTATTATTAATAATAACTACGATAAAGAACAAAGTGCCATAGTAATTTTAAAAAATGCTACGACATAAATGTCATTTCTCACTATTTCCAAGATTTGCCATTTTCACATAAATAAAACTGCTCTGGCAGTGATCAGAGGACGGTATAATAAATAGCCGCTGACAGCGAGAAGTCAAAATCCATTTCGTCCACATGGCGTTCATTTCGGGGTTATCGAGTCGAAAACAAACAATCGAATGATTGGAATTCAGAAATCAGTCCGCCGTCTTGTACTGCAATAAAATTTGTTTTCTTGTTGTCATCAATCGACGTTGTCATGCCGCACACGTCGTATTCCATGTCGTGTCGCGAGGCAAGAGAAGAGATTCTGCGTCTTCGCTGTTGCCATGGTTACTGCGCAAAGACAACTCGAGAAAGCCGGATTCTTCGATGTCGGCGAGAAGCAGCTAGCAGATTTAGTATTATCCAAGTAAACGCTAGTGAGCGAGAAAATTGTCGTTAAGAGTCGTTTCGTAAACGTCCCCTCAACTGCTAACCTGACAGAAGACAATTTCGTGCGAAGTGATGCGTTACTAGTTGCCTACAAGGTCAAAATTGCTGCAATCGTATGGCTGGTGTTGCGTTTTAGAAACCACTTTGACGTCTTCGGTGTACCATCCTGAATCGCTGTGCCGCCGCGAGCAGGGAGTCTGGTTAGGAAATAAACGTATGACGAGGATTAAATAGCCACCAGGGCGAAATCGACCGGAGCAGCTTTCACCCCAGGTACTTTGCACGCCGAAAAATCCACTGGTTCTAAGGGCTAATAAGGATATCCAATTAAAATCCACAAATAGACATCACTGGATGCCACGAACAAGAAAAATTCACTCAGTGTCGACCAAGAAAATCTCCGTACTATTTATTTGCGGCTTGACACATTTCATTTAAATCAATTTTATAAAATAAAAGAAAATTATATTTTAATTTAATGTTTCATGTATGTTGATGTGACTATTTTAAATTTCATTTAGCTTAACCAAGTCGCCCTTAGAAGCGTTATATGCAGTCATGAGTGACTGAAACTAAGGTCGAAGTTCACTTGACTTTCCTGCCTCTCTCTCTGGCGCACCTTCCGCCACACCTGCTAAGAAGGAGTGGAGCGCGTGATCTACGAAACATAAGCCGTCCACGAAGCACGTCTAGCCTCACGGATGACATACCTGGCACGGACACGACAGCGCTTAAAGGCTACAAAGTTGTCAGTAGTTGGGATGACCGTAAATGCACGCAACGCTCGCCGGCGGGCCTGAATAGCCCGCCCGCAAGCAGGTGTCCACCACGGAACAGGAACCCGCCGCGGCTGTGTGGACGAACGCGGGATAGTAGCATGAGCAGCAGCAAGGACCACGTCAGCGAAATGAGTGGAAAGTTCATCCACATCAGAAAAGTCCTCAACCGCACGCTGAAATACAGCAGCCTCAGCAAAAGCTGACCATTCAGCACGTTTAAGCGCCCACCGGACTGGCCTGGAAGCCACAGAACCCCCTTGTGTCGCGGACAACACAACGGGGAGGTGATCGCTTCCAAGCAGGCACGTTTCCTGGGTCTGGTGTTCGATTCCAGGTTGACTTGGCTTCCACACTTGCGCCAACTTAAAGACAAGTCTTTGCGGGCACTTAACATCTTGCGGGTTCTGTCGGGCACTTCATGGGGTGCCGATCGCACTGCTATGTTGCGCCTCTACAGAGCCCTTGTCCACAGCAAACTTGATTATGCGTGCATGGTGTATGGTTCGGCTAGTGACTCGACTCTCCAGATGTTGGACTCTGTCCATCACAGTGGCCTGCGTGTGGCGACTGGAACATTTCGAACTTCTCCAGTGGTCAGCCTCTATGCTGAAGCCTCGAAGCCACCTTTGGCCATTCGTCGGCGGAAGCTGGCCATTCAGTATGCTGTGCGTTTACGTGCTGTGGAATCCAGTCCTGCTTGGTCCATGGTGTTTGGGCCAGACTTGCGAGTCGGTAGACGCAGGGTGGGTAAGGGTGATTTCCGCGATAGGCTCCAGCAGTCCTGTCAGGAGATAGCCTTTGAAATGCCCAGCGTCTTGAGGCTTGGGGGGATGCCAGTGGCCCCTTGGCTTGTCCCAAGTGGCATTTTCATTTTCGCTCTGGCGTCCCTCCCGAAGGGTTCCACTCTACCAGCAAGGTACTTACAGGAGTTCCGGCGGCTGTGTTCTCAGTACGCCGGTTATCAGCGGCTGTTTACTGATGGGTCGAAGTCAGACGCTGGCGTGGCTTGTGCTTGTGTTTGTAAGGGAGTGACGGTTGCCCATCGCCTTCCATCAGGCTATTCTGTGTTTTCTGCAGAGCTTTTGGCTCTCGGTTTGGCGGTGGAATGGATCCTTGGCCTTCAGGGCACGCATTTCATTATCTTTAGCGATTCCATGAGTGCCCTGGAGTCCTTGGCGAATTACAATCCTCGGAACCCCTTGACACAACGTGTCCAAGCTTTTCTTTCCCGCTTGCCTGGCCAGCGGAAAACCGTGTTTTTCTGCTGGATCCCGGCCCATGTTGGGATAGGAGGAAATGAGCAAGCGGATTCTGCAGCAAAAGGGGCCCTTTTTGGCCCTCTCGGAAGGGATCTCAGCCTTGTTCCCTCGAACGCCTTTCCAACTCTGCGTCTGAGGTTACACGCTTTTTGGCAAGCCTCGTGGGATGGACAGGACGGCAATAAATTACGAGCTATTAAAGGCACTGTTGAGGAATGGCACTCGGCGTGTCGCCGCAGTCGCCGTGAGGAGGTGGTGTTGGGCCGTTTGCGCATTGGTCACACTCGACTTACTCACTGTTTCCTTTTGCGGGGGATTGACCCTCCTGAATGTTATTGGTGTCGGCGGCCACTTGCGGTCCGGCACTTCCTTATTGATTGTTGCCATCTTGATGGTTTTCGTCGTCGTTTCCATCTTCCGCATGACATTGTGCGTCAATTGGGCGATAAGTCTGTCCTCCTGTCCGGTGTTTCTCAATTTTTGCAGGAGGTACAGATATATGACAAGATTTAGATTAGGGGTTTGAATAATATCTCTGTAATGTGTGGTGCAGTGGCAACCCGGACCACTGCACTGTGACTGAGGTTGGCGCTAATGACCAAGCTGTCGACGCGCCATTAAGCCTCATCTCCCCCCCCCCCTCCCCTCTCTCTTAAAAATACATTTCAATTTAAAATATGTATCAGTGTTTTCACTTCGTTGGAATGGAGAGAGGACACCCCCCTGTAACTTTTGATGCCCTCAACCTTAAAATCCGTTCTAGTTCATCTCCGTTCAGTTAAGATCCGTAAATACATCAAATTTCAAAATTCCAGCAATTCGGGTTTCTGAGATGACATTTTATGACGGATGGACAAGTGCCCATGCTATACCGATTGAAAAGCTTAACAAAATTTCACAAGGTATTAATAGGACGTAGTACAAACCACTGAGAGAAAAGCTCAAATCAAGAATGTTCTAAATTTTTTCACTCAGTCGACCGAGTAAAGCAGGATTGAGACGGATTTACTGGCAAAAGTGATGCAAACTCCATAAGATGCAGATGTCGTTTGTTGAAATCGTAGGTGTTAAAATAAAAAAAAATTAAAAAAACAGTTTGTTACAAAATGTGTAACAGGACTGGAAAGGGCACATGTGCCACCAACATCCAGCCGGGAATGAAAGGAAGGAAAGAGGCATGACTGCCTCACCACCAAGGTTAGACTTGCCAGGGACCATAAGGTCCCCGATGGTATCGCCAGTCATGTAGGCAAGGACAAACAGGAACGGCAGGTACAGTACACGCAAAAAGCGGTAAAAATTTGGTCACAAGACCAGCGTCAATATAATAAAAGGAAAAGATTAAGTCAAACGTCGTTAAAAGTACAAAAATGCACTAAAATTAAAATCTGGACAGAAACTTCGAAAGATCACACTTACGAAGGTTACGTTTAAAAGATGTTAAGTTGGAAGCGCAACTTAACATCTTTTAAACGTAATCTTCGTTATACTTATACTTATTTTACCAAAATAGATCAACTTTATATAATTACAGAAAAGGCATAAGAGAAACTGGCGTTGGCATATCTAAAACATGTTCGTTCTTGTCTGAAACCTACGTTTATGAAGGCTACCCTGCCACCATATATTTTATTAGTGTGTTGTTACATTATGACAAAGTTTAATAATATTTAAATAACAAAATTTGGAGGCCTTTAATATATGTAACGTAGGAAAATGACTGCAATGTAACAGTAATTAAACTTATTTTTTTGAAGTTAGTAATTATTTTCCTTTTTTTGACTTTCAGCAACAAAAAATTATTGTGAAGTGCAAATATCTGACAACACGTACAGATAACGTGGGATTAAAATTAGGACTATAATTCTATTATATTTCACAAAATACTGTAGCTTCAATAACAATCATGGATTCCCACCTGCTTTCTTCTTTTGGTTGCTAACGTATTGTCCACAAGACAGTTTCAACCAGTTATCTAAAATTATTCCATCAAAACTCGCGAACGTAGTGGATACCCTCGAAGAAAGGCGTCAGGGTCAACAACTGAAAAAAAAAGGATTAATGGTTCAAAAATATTAATGGTTCGAAATCTACCTTGTAAACTTGTAAACTAAATCCTCTTAATGGTTCTGATTCTTCTATCATAAATTATAATTTCACTCCTTTGCTTACAATTTTTTTTTGGCTTGTGTTTGTAGATAATGGCCATCTTGTAATGTCCAATACCATCTGGACATTACTGGGCCGTTCCTATGCCATCCCAATGTGATCGCAGAACCATGGACAGCGGATGTGAAAAAGCAGAGACGAAATTCATCCCTGTTAGCCGTCGTGGCCTTAAGAAATAAAACGTAAGTACAGTCCTACCGTTGAACGACAATTAAAAAAGTGAAATTTGAAGATTAACATGATTTGAGCAGCAGTGGTTACCTCGGGGTGGATAGACGTAATTTTTCTAGGGAATTCCTCTATTTTAATGTTTCACAATTGACACAAGCACGAGTTTATTTCCATGGCCCTTCTCCTCCCAAATGCAAAGGGAGGTGATGAGGCATGGTTTAATCGAGAAATTGCTGTCTGAACTATACCATGTCCTCAACGGAGCACTGGTGAAGAAACTAAAGATTTAGTATTAACAGAAAAAAAAGTAAATATATAATGGAAAAACAACTTCGGAGTAGCGATCTGAGCCGCTCGGAACTTGTTTTTCAATTCTAGAGACGATGAGTTCCTCTGTTCTCTCCCTCAAAATATTCTTTTTTTATGCTCATCATTTGTTGTGCTACACCAGGAAGTATCAATCTGCTGCCATATGCCGGAATAGTCCGTCTTTTGTTAGTGGAAAGTCATTGTCAGCTCGTTGAGACACCATCCTATTGGATATTTTGGAACTATTATTTTTAGCGTTAAGGCCGACTACTGGTTTTATTCCACACATCCTTGGGTTTGTTACAAGATGGGATTTGGCCTTGTTTATTATGATAGTCGTTGTGGTAGATATTTCCACGCTAACGATGATGCCACTTCCGAGAATTTAGTATAGCATGTCTTCCAAGTTTTGGAACATTATATAGAGAGACGTCGAACACATTATAAACTAGAAACTAATCAATGTATGTTAAGATTGTATGTACAGATTGGATGTTACTGACAAAACATCGATGCCCGCTAGTTATCACAATAATTAAATTTAATTTCTCGGTTACTATGTACATATGATTTGCTTACAAGTTAAAATGTATGAAAACATTTAAAATTCAGAGCTCGTGACAGTGATTTTTGTTATTCACCGGACATTACAACATGACCTGCGAGTACTCACATCACTGTTACAAGCACTGACTTGTAAATGTTTTCATTCCTTTTTACTTGTGAACAAGGTCTAAATACATGTTTGCCGAAAATTAAATTGAATTTTTGTGTATACTTGCGGGTAATGTATGTTTCGTCATGCTAACATGCAGTGAAGATTGTTTTCCCAACCTACAAAATTTGTATATTAGGAGCTAATCAATATCATGCGAATACTAAATAACTACTTTAAAAAAAATTTCATTGAACAATAATTTCATTTAAACAAAAAAAAATTTCATTGAACAATAATTTCATTTAAACAAAAAAAAAGCTTACTTGGTATGAAGGAAGTAAGTAATCTCTTTCAACAGACGCAAAATGGAAACAGGGCCACACCATAACAGTCGAACCCCAGCTTAACTGAAAATACCATGGTTTCAAGTCAGTGCTGTAGAATGTTTAATTAATTTATTTGTTTTTTTTTCTTTCTTTAAAATGATGTGTAAGTTATATTTTCACTTAAGCTGGGGTTAAAGTGTAGTGGTGAGACCCTGTTTCCATGCGAGAATTGCCCAGTTCTATTGAACCAGGTTACGCTCTTTATACGCTCTTACATCGTCGTGATAATTAGACGATGCAAATTTTAAAGTTTTATTTTCATTGTGCTCGTGCCTTTTTTTCGCGTAGGAAACAGCTTAAGGCCGTGTGCAGACGGACCACAAAACGCGCGACAATCTTTGAAAGACGCAATCTTTGACGTTTGTAGCGCGTTTGTAGCATAAAAATAGCAATTAGTGGCAGGTCAGGTGAAAACTACGGGTATAAACTGGGGCTTTCACACACAGTGGCGCGCTTCTGCGTTTGTTGGTAAACTGCCCCCAAATCGCTTGGAAGTGCCTGCTGTAAGGCACTTTTGGTGTCACGTTGCAATTTCAGTGTCACACAATATGTTGAGTGATCGGTTGGCTCGGTAAGCTAAGAACCTCAGAATCCGCCCTTATACAGCGTGTTAGATGCGAAGCGTATGTACCCCCCTTTTCATGATCCATTTTTATTAGTTTTAGGGCGGTTGCAGGCGGACCACAAAACGCTTGGCAATCGCTGCAAATCGACACCACAAGCGCATATTAATCAACGGCACCTTTCAGACAACAAATGCGCAATTTGGCTTCTCGACGATTCTGACCCCATCGAGAGCAGACATCGCAAACATAGCCCTGTAGGTGAGGTACTTACCTTAATAAGCCAGCGGATCACTCAATAGGTTGTGTGGCACTGAAGTCGCAACGTGACGCCGAAAGTACCGAGTATGGGGCGCTTGCAGGCGATTTGGGGGCGTTCAACCAACAGACACAGAAGCGTGCCACTGTGTGTGAAAGCTACAGTACATTCCCATGGTTTTAACCTGACTTGCCACCGATTGCTGTTTTTATGCCACAAACGCATCACAAACGCCAAAGATTGTGTCTGTGATTGTGGGACGTTTTGTGGTACGTTTGCACCCGGCCTAATTGTGTTACGGCTCGCCGTCTGGCTGCAGCTTGTAAAGTGGGGCTTCATTATGTTTGTAAACTGATGCAGACACGATGCTGCAATTACACATGACATCAAAATCGTATTCAAGGCTTCATTTTATTTCTTTAAAAAAAGGCTTAGGCTCCCTACACAAAAAATAACGTTAAAGAACGTTATCCCCAAAATATGACCTGTATTGAAATGCATCCATGGCAGTGGTGTGTAGAGAAATTCTCTTGTCGTGGCTAGCTTCATAAAATACGATGCATTTGTCACGTTGGTGTCGTTTTGGACAAAAAAATAACACCCCTACTGTAGAAAATGGCTCACGGCTTTCACAATTCCAGTAATCGATTGCTTGTTTGCAAATCGACAAACCCAAAATAGACGCCGAATTGAAACTCGAGGTCTCATTACGCTGTTTTGCTGTTATTATTTACCATTATTTCGATTACCGCCAAGGATTTTTCATTTGCACGTAATTCAGTATATTTTAGCCCTAACAGCGAACAATAACAAGTTCAGGCATTGGCTAAGCAAGCCAGGAAATAGCTTCCAGCAAAAAAGAAAGGTTGTTGGGCTATTATACCTTATATCTTTACCTTGTGATCCCTTATGTTGCTGTACTTTATCTGTAGTTTTGTAAGTAACTGTACTTAGTAAATTAAAACAGCACAATTGTAGTCAAGTGTACTGAACATATTTTTTTTCATTATTTAGTGACTTCAATCTGGTGGTGGATTGCGGGAACAGACATAGAGAAAAGGAAGGGGAATAGCTCTGGAGGAAAAGCATGCAGACTCTCACTTTTACCGACTGGTGTCCTGGAGAACCTAATAATAATGGAAACCGACATTGTACGTACAATGCAGTTGTACGTACATTCATCACCCTACTCCTGTAATGATGTAGCCTGTAACAGATGTAAACCATACGAAATGAACTGCATTTGTGAATTATGGCATTGTTGGAAAGCGAAGATACACCTGTAAAATACATACGATTTAAAAGAACTGGTTTATGATAGTTCTTCACTTCTTGTGCAATTTGTACGTAAGGTCTGAAGAACTGAATTATGACAGATCTTCACTGGATTATGGTTAACTGTGTAATTTGTGCATTTAACATACCGTTTAAAGAATGTTACCGACTTTTGTAACTCGTACATCATTTAAGAACGTGAATCTATCTGAGGTATCAAATCATCCTCTAGAACTGTAAATTGTGCATAAGATTTAATACACAGTCTCAAGATTTTTTTAAATGTGTACATCAGTTAGAGAACTTGTATGTATGCGAGGTATCAATTGTCGTCTAGGACTGTAATCTGTGCATAAGATTTAAATAAGCAACGTGCCAAATTACCTCCAAACACGTGTAACATGCGAACAAAAACTGAAGTAATGCTTTCACTGACGGGCGTTTAATAATTGTAATATGTGTGCAAAGTTTAAAGAACTGATTTTTGGAACTTTCCCGCTAATATATTCTTTTATTTTGTATAACGGAATTGTTTAGCAATTTCTGAGTAATAACAAACTAGTTTTAATGTTCATCACAGCATCATGAGTCGTATGCTGTAGAAGTCCCCCCCCCCCCAAGAATTCTTTCAAATTCTGTAGAGTTTCCGGGCATTCTATGGAGCCAAAAAGAAATACATTCGAATTTATAAAACTAAAA
>JAHWFP010146163.1:0-10437 GCA_023313725.1 Lithobius niger
ACTACGTTATTTCTAGTGTATGATTTTCGCTGTTGGCTTATTTCCAATTTTCCTTAAGTTTAGTTAGTTCTGGTTCTTATAAAATCCAAAATAGTATTTATGATAAATACTATTTTGGCTTCATGGCCACAGCAGAACACTTCAGTCAAACTTTAGAGTTACCTGTAAATTTTCGGCGAGTCCTGTCGTCTTCTTCACACTAAAATATACACCAAAAAAACGAAAAAGCACTACATTTTATTACAATCGTCTGCTAGCAAACATTCGAAACTCGTTGGTAGTCTGCTGTACCACTGATCTTCGTAGTTCAGGTTCGCACAGAAATTTTCAGTCGTAATACTCACTAGTGCTTTGGGGGTATTGATCGATAATCTGTGTGTTTTAGCATGAAACTCCTTTATAAATTTAATTTGCCGAGATCGAAGATAGAGGAAAATTTGCTGGAAAGGAGTCGAGTGCTAAAACGCACAAATAAAAGTAAAGATTTTATAAACCACAAGTGGCATTCAATGTGAAAATTTTGATTTTCTTTCCACCAAGCGATTCTTAGTAGACTCGACATAACAATTTATTTACGAACTATTGACAGTCAATGTTTAAGATAAAAGTTTGAGAATACTGGCCCCATCGATTTTCACGATGTCTTCGATGTTTAGAATTTACGAGGTTCGGCATTCGACCAGGGTGGAACAAGCACGCTTCGGGTCCGTGCGCGTAAGGCCCCACCACCTCCTCCCGCACCCACCCAATAGAAGTGGCATTCGATGTGGAAATTTTTGTTTTCAAAAGGTTCCAACCTTGAAACTTCTTAATGCATGACATTTTATTTGCGTGATAATTGCTCAAAAGACAACTCTTGCTCAGCTAATCCATCCAACATTGCTGCAATGTCCAATTTTTTAGCTTGACAGTTTTCTTGAGGTAGCTTAAGGCTGCTATATTCTGCTCCGTCAATTCGTGATACAGCTAAACTAATTATTGTGAGGTTTTTTTTTTAATATGGTGATTGTTGGCTTAATGGCTTTTTCGTTTAGTTCATCTGCAATTCTTCATTCTGAGTCTGTACTGTGCAGTGCAGGACTCTCGTAAGCCAGGGACCGTGTTTAGTTGAACACCCTGATAGTCCGCCCCTGCATCCAACCTGTAATCGATTGCTTCGCCATTGGTATTTCTTTTAGTAGGCCTAAATCTCACTTTTATGCCACTGATTCACTAAGGTAAACGTATCTTGACGAGAAGCAGCTTTGTGTTTCCTTAAAGTCCGACGATTCGCGAATGATGTCATTTCCCTAATATGGGCATATATCGACGCAAGCAACTAGCGTCCTCTAAGTGTGATATACTGTCAAGATCTATGGTTTGTTTGCGGGTGACCAATCAGCGACAAGTAAAGCTGTGATCTGTATAATTACTAAAGCAGAAATGCCCGGTGTGGTCTTTTCAATGTAAGTCGGGCATGGTGTTGTTTTGAAAAAAAAATGCTCACTTTAAACTGATGCACGACTTTTCCGGCTGTTTTCAAGGACTTGTGATCAGAATTCAAGGACAATTTTGCAATCTTGGTCAGTTTGAAATGGTTACATTTAATAATTTTTCAAAAGCATTAGAAATTTAAGTTTTTATGCATCAATTTGCAATTCAGTGCAAGTGAAAGCCTAACAAAAATGAACGAACTACAGCACTATCTTCTCATCCAAGTATTTCATCATTCGATCAGATAGTTAAAAGTACAGGAATATACCGTTCCCCCCCCCCCCGATTTTTTTTCTCAAATTTGCACTCAAGAATTCCTTCGTCTTGCAATTTGTTGCCAGAAAGCTGATAATTATTTAAGTTCACAAACTATATCTTTTCTTTTTTTTGCACGAGCTCAGCCACATTTCGCGGTTTGAAAAGAGATTTACTTAGAAAATGTATAGGAAAAAAGTTCCACGAGTCTTCAAAACCTCTACTCACTTTCCCAGATTTTTACTTTACAGGACATTTCCAGGTGGGTGTACGAACCCACACAGCCGCATTTCAGAAATACACTCAAGTGTAAGTGTGAAAGAGCAACTGTGAGTGCAAACATAGAGTCAATAATTTTGGCACAACCAAAAAAGCGAATGTGAGTGTCCTAACATCCTGAGGGTAATTTTTTAGATACGCTTTGACCCTTACACTCAACCTTGGGCCGGATTTGACCATTTAGTCGATTTCTGGAATACGGCTGTAAGTATGATACGTGATATATGATTCATTCGTATTCATTGATGGCAATGAGATACTGCCCAGACTGCAGTAGGCATCAAGGGCAGCAGAACAGTAAAAGAAAAAAAAAGGGGGGGGGGGACTCTCGTCACATTTTTATGACAGTTTTTTGGACTTTTTTTTTTAGATGTGCCTTACTATGCCTAATTCCTCGGATTACTATGCCTTACTATACAGACCCTCGGAAAAGTCGTTTAAAGGTTTTTGCTTCTCTCTTTATGCATTTTCGTCATAATTCTGTCTACCAAAAGGGCAAGAAGGCAAAGAAAAAGAGCAAAAGGGGACGGGGAGGGGGAAAGGGATGGGCTTCAGGCCCAATAGCCCCAATGTTGGGGCGCCCTTGATAGGCGTTCGCTATTTATTTCATACATTTTTTAGCCGTTGCATCAATGGCTTAGAAAAAACGAAAAAGTGTCAAGCCATACTACCACACCTTAAACTTCGACAACAGGATATAGGAAGTCCTATATCATATTGGATTCCATACGTTTTACAATATTTATAGTGTCCGCGGCCTATCTTGAGTTCTCCGCAGAACGAACACAGGTAATCGATTGTACGTTTTCAGTAGCAGAGTGCCTTGTTGATATCCAAGATGGTTTCAAAAACAACGGCGGCCATCGATCAAAGCCACCCCGTCCAGGAAGACGTAGCCACTCACAAAATACTTGCAGGACTCAAGATACGCCGCGCACACAATAGTTTGATTGCATAGATATGAGCTCAACCATACACAAAATTCAAACAAACTGTATTTGTCAATATATTAAATAACCCTGAAGTAAAGAGAATGACGTCTATTGCTCCACATGGTCAAAACGCAGCGCACAAAAAATAAGGATAAACTATTATACAAACTTGTAAGAAAATTTAACCGCTGAAACAAATGTCCAGCTTGAATAAAACTCGACAAAACAAAAACGAAAACAACAAATGATGTTGAAGGAAAGGTATTAAAATATTGACAATGAAGAAACTAAAAAGTGTCTAATAAAAGTTGACAAGGTGGCAAAAAAATTGACAATTGCACGCTGGAATGCACTTTTGTAAAAACAAGCCCTATTTCATGGCAGCAGTGCAACTTCAACTTTGGTCCGGTTAGTAAGCACCTTGTTAAATTAAAGGACAATTACATCCATTTTGACATGCATGTTTGACTTTTGGATCACTTACACAATAACTAAACACAAGAATTGCGGTAAGAATACGTTACTTACGTCCGATATAACAATTTAATACTGCATCACCAAAACACGACAAGGAGGTCGCCATTGTTTTGCTGGAACGCTCAGAAATTAATGCCGACAGATGTCACTTTTCGCTTTCGACTCGCAGCCGATTGAGATAGCTGTATTGATTGTGATGAGCTCAAGCGTCTGACGGCCTTAGCTGGCCGGCAGTGTAGTGGCCAGCTAAGGCCGTCAAACGCTTGAGCTCCTCACAGTCAATACAGCTATCTCAATCGGCTGCGATTCGAAATCGAAGAGATCCGTCTGTCGGCATTAATTTCTGCGCGTTCCAGCAAAACAATGACGACCTCCGTGTCGTGTTTTGGTGATGCAGTAATTATATTGTTATATCGGACGTACGTAACGTATTCTTACCGCAATTCGTGTGTTTAGTTATGTGTAAGTGATCCAAAAGTCAAACATGCATGTCAAAATGGATGTAATTGCTCTTTAAGAATTGCCGTACTAATTTCGTTCTGAATGACAAATGGAATCTGGTTGTACACTTTTGGGCCACAGTACGAAGGAACTTTTATGAGCGATCGGTCTTTGTTTTTGAAAGATAGGCCTAATCCTTTGCTTATGCACAGCACGAGTATTATAAAGACACCCAATTAACGTAAATAATCTTGGGTCTCAGTACAGGCAGACATCGAAGGTGACCTATTACTGCAGTTGGTTAAAACCTTAACAATTGTTTTTTAGAAATAGAAATAGAAAAGGTACAAGAAGCGTCCACCCACACAAACATCAACGATATCGAACAGACATAATATCAAACCGACATTTAAAGGGATATACCGCCCAGCGCTATTTTTCTCGATCCTCCACATCAAGTACGACCCCAAAGGTCTATTTACTTACAGTTAGTCTTTCCCTTGCTGAAAATCCGTTTTAAAATGTGGCGTCTAGGAGATTTTCTGTTGAATATTACTAACTTTATTTACGTTCGTCCCGAACATCAATGATGCAACGCGCGCGTACAATAATCATGACGTTTCATCTCTGTGTGTACATCTACTATTTTTCTAATAATTACCATGAGATTACAATCTAATAGACTAATGCGGTAAAAATTAAAATTTATTATTCCAATAGATCGCCGAAGCAAAATTATAAGACACTAGTCTAGAAAATTATAAATTGTGATTTTAAAATACAAGAATCATTCCGGTTTTTGACGACACGATCAATGGGTTCACGGTGGCTGGACTATTAGGCGCAATGCCAATTGAGACAGTAGCTACGTTTTCGTTGTGAGGAACGAAGCTACCGTCTCAGTTGACCTGTGCTGTGGTAAATACGCGGATGTGATCGTCGCGTGGGTGTTGTGAGGCAAGCGGAAGGTTATAAGGCAGGCGGTATGTTGCTTTAAAGGCATTAAGAGATGGGGCACAAGCAACATGAAAGGGAAGGGCATTCCAGCAGAAGAGCACGTATTAATTTCAATTTCAGGACAACCCTTCCCGTAAAGAATTGGAAGCGAAGCTTATTCCGGGACACAGAACAACAGATGCGAAAAAGATGGCCACGAGTAAAATTGAAATTCGGTGGAAAAAAAAAGATCACAGTTAACGTTAAGAAGGTTATGAGTAAATTGGTAAGTAAGGATCGTGTCCACACGACGAAGGCGGTTTTGAATGGTAGCAAGTTGAAGCTTACGTACATGATCTGGGTAGGGCAGAGAACGAATGGTGGGACACCGTTTATACCACGCGCCATGGCTGTTTGCTGTGACGTGCATACCACGTGACTGGGCTAGTCCAGTCAGACGGCCAAACAGCCGTTGTTCTCGTTCGTCATTGGCTAACTCATGGTGATGTCACGGCAAACAGCCATTGCGCACGGTTTAGTAAAGCGCCGCTGACAATTTTCAAGACGGTTCAATGAGTAAAGATTGTACGGGCTGCAGATTTGAGAGCAATAATTGAAAAGTGGAAGAAGGAAAGTTTTAAATACGACAGTAAAAGGGGAAGGAGTGAGATCAGAGAAAACCTTTAGTATCAAATGTGTCTTGCGGAAAACTTTTTGTGTAGAAAGACGAGACAGCAAGTGAGCGATGGCATGTCTTCCCAACAAAATAGGCCATACTGCTGAACACTGTGGACTAAGGCATGGTAAATATCGACCATTGTCTTACGAACTCATCCTACCCAGGTAATGAAACACACGTAACACCTTTCTAAGTTTTTTTTACTTAGTAATAAATGTGAAAAGTCCACCTTAGGTTTGGTCAAAAAGTAACTCTAATGTTGTGCGACATATAAATTTTGGGACAACGTCAGACACTATTACCGTCACGTGTTCCGTAATGGTAAACTACTTTCATAGTATTTTTAATGTTCACACTTTTTTTGTGTGTGGTTTCACACTGTATGAGCAATTGCTGTCTCAAACGGAAGAAGGACTAAATCACTAAGTTTTCTCCACTTCCTGTCGTGATATAAGAACAAGAACGGTTGGCCCCAAGGTTCCGGTCCCATCCTCGATCACTGAACCATAACTAACATCCAACCCTGTCAGTTATGGATGAGTAATCATAGTTGGGAGGCGAAAATTGTTGGCTGCCATTTTGGTTTCAAAATCACTAATTTTTAAATGGCAAAAACTTAAGTGCTTTCCTCAGCTTTTTGGGGCTTTTGATATGATACCACATGTTTTATGAGGTTGATGAATGGAATGATATGACTGGGACCAGTGCTTGGTGGAACCATATTTCATTTTCTAAAATAGCTTCTTTAAACGGGGAAAACTGTTACTTTCTTTACTCTTATAGATTTTTCATAAAAACATGGCTTCTTGGGATCTAACGAGGAATCCATGTAGGTGTCTTTTATAGATGTTTCATATTATTGCGTAGTTAGTGACTTTATATGGATGTAGTTGAAGTTTTGAAATTTGAAATTAATACGTGCTTTTCTGCTGCACAGAATACAGACACAACACATTTTAGAATGGAACACATACAATATCACATTAGCCATGATAGCAATATAGGCATGACCACATAATTACAGCCAGTCAGCTTTGCCGCACAATATATAAAACAGGTGTAAACATCCTACGTAACTTTAATATATGAACATCCCCCAACAGATTAGCATGGCTGTCAAACTAGTTATGGACGTGGGAGCCATGATTCGTTTTTTATCAACATGAAATAAATGATGTTCAGGACCTACGGGTACTTTAACCTTGGTTTTTTTCTTCATAATTGTACCGCAAAGAACGCTTTTAACAATTCAGATGCATGCGGGTTATAAGTGTGGTTTTTTTTTTTTTTACTTCAGTCAATTAATTTAATAATCGCACTAAAGAATGTAATCTTCTAGTTGATGGTAACGCACTAACTTATATGGCATCTATACTACTAAGAGGCGAACCGATTTTTGTAAACACGATGGAAAGAGTTAAAGACTGCATTAAAGACTGGCGTTGAGAGAATAAGACGCACTAATCCCTCGTTAATCATTTTGGCTAACTTGTGATTTTCCTTACTTGTAACGACGGAAAGAGAACGCAGAAATGTGGAACGATGTCTTTTCGTTTCGTCGCCTTAAATCACAGCCAGCCAAAAAATAAGTTCACGTGCAACGCGAGCTTTGTTATGGGTCCCTGGTGATCCCGCACAAAATAAGCAACAGCAGAGTGGTCAATCGTGGCGTCAATACCATCTGGACACCGGTTCGAATGACACCACTGACCGAGGGCACCTGTACACTGGACAACTTGGGGAAGGTCCCTCCCTGTGCTATTGCCGTTTTGGTAGGTAAAATCATGAATAAAGAAACAATTAAAAACAAAAGCTTACCGAGGACTCCAATAATGATTCAAAGGTTCCAAGCTCAATATCGACTGGTTATTATTAGCTTTTTTTTTAGACACTTTTCTTTTTTACATTTGAATGCAAGGATCGAAAAAAAATTGTTTCTGCTTTTGTTTATCACTTTCATTGAAAATGTTGCTCTTTGGCCCATTTACCCGATGGTGTCCCCGACCTATACCCTCTTTTAGTGTCTGTAGGTGCCCATGCCACTGACCAATGCAGCCTACATACGAGACTTTAAAAAATGAGTTGGGTTAAAGGTACGTGCATCCATATTGGCTTTCCTGTATGACTGAGCTTTGCGACATATAGTTCAAACTTGTGTAAATGTTTCTAACACATTCATTTTCTTGTTTTTCTTCTGTCCCTTTAAGAATCGGGCCGATTATGTACTTTTTCAAGGGTAACAGCGCACTCAAGGGAACTGAAGAGTTTCTTAACAACTCTGTGGTTGTGGTGAAGCAAGGAAGACTACGAAAAGTTTACCTTAATATGATATGAACTCAAAAATGTTTGTCTTTGAATGACCAGCTTCATATCACTAACCGCCCCCGAAACAAGTATATAAAGGCACAAAGGTTTCTGTGAAGGAAAATAACGATAGTAAAAAAGTCACAGATTTAAAACGTTTCAAACATCTTTAGTTTTAAAATAAGAGTCTACCGTGCTAAGGTATTGGCAAATCGTGTAACAAAAGCTTTTGTTCAAGACATTGAGATAATTTGAAAATTGCGACGTATCACATGTCCACTTGTTTAAGCAATATGATGTGAAGCAGAATATCAGTTAAATAATGTGACTTCAGTTTAAGTTAGCAATTTGTCTATAACGGTTGGTTAAGTTCCCAAACTCTGCAAGCCAAAGGTCAGGCTTATCAAATCGCTTCCCCGAAGCCATTGGTAATAAAACAACGCCCACTACATTTTCTTTTCATTGTCTTTTTCTAACCATTACTATCACCGTCTGTAGATCGTGTGACTATTGAACAAAGACCAATAATATAATCGCTGAAGAATACTATTGATTTTACATTATCTGGAAATAACGCACATAACATACTTCTCTGCTAACCCCCACCGAAAGTTTGTGAACTTTTTAAGTCTCTGAACTTTTTACTTCTCAAAGTCTAGTTTTGAAGATATCAGCTTCCTTAAACCACGTTTTAAGTAGAAGAAATTAACACGCAATTTAAAGTTCATGAGTAAAAAATTTTAAACATGTAACCATATTGTACTTGCTTTCTATAAACTGTTAAAAATATGTTTATACGCTGTTTTTAGCGCTTTATTTCCTAATAATTCTTTATTAAACGGAGACCCCTAACCAAAAATAAATAAATAAATAATTAAAAAAAAAACCTGCACATAAAATACTTTTTTTTCATAGCTACAGTGCATTGTAAAAGTATATAAACTGTAAAATAAGAATCCTTGTAATGTACAATCAAATCGCAATGTGTGGCACTTTACACCTTTGTGTCTTTATTGCACACCCAATTTTTAACACTTCTAGAAGCAAAAAACGATTGAGATCAGCTGCATCGACGATTTTTCCTAAAACATTTTTTCTTCCATTGTTTTTTCCAGTTGTTCTGAGGGTTTCCTAACAACAGACGCCGCTGAATCGTCTGTGAGTTAGCCTGTTTTTCGTCTAATGGTCTCCACTTAACTGTAAAAGGTTCCTTTGTAATCTATTTTCTCACTTTTGTTTTTTCTTGAAATGATCACAAGAGGGACAAGACGCCTAGTCTTGAAAGACGAACTCTTTGTTTAGACCGAAAGCAATAGCTGGCACACGATTTAGCGCCATCTACTTGAAAGAAAATAGAGAACAAAATTTCAAAACACATTTTAATCACGATAAGTCGTGTACACAACGAATCTAAATCGTTTTTTCTCTTAAATTTTTTCTTTTGCGTCTTAAAAAGTATTTTGATGTGTACTAAACCATGCACAATGGCTGTTTGCCGTGACGTCACCATGAGTTAGCCAATGACGAACGAGAACAACGGCTGTTTGGCCGTCTGATTGGACTAGCCTAGTCACGTGATATGCACGTCACAGCAAACAGCCATGGCGTGTGGTATAGCTAGGTAACAAGTCTAACCCGTGAAGGTATCCTGTGCATGCACCCGTGGTTATCTTCCATTACCAAATTGCAGAAGACCTACTCGCGAGCTATTTGTCATGCCTCATTGCTGTCGATGATAGTCCTCGCTCACTTACAGTACTTGCAAAACTTGGTGGCAGTTATTTTTATTCTGATATCACAACTTTGATTGGCTGAAACTTGGTGGGTTCTTTCACCCTTGTTGGTTTTGTTTATGATTACTTTAATTTGACCTTTGAATGTTCACTCCGAAACTGACACTTTGCTCGCTCAATTTTTACTCGTATATAAGCTATATCAGTTTTGAGTTTTGAATTTAAATTTACGTAACAGTAAGTGTCAGTTTCCTGTTGGATGAATTCGACATACCATCCAAGAAGAATAAATACCCCCACCACGTAGAGCAAATACCTTCCAGCACGGAAACTGGCAATTTATGATCAGAATAAGTAAATAGGGTAAATAAATAAATAAATAGAATAGGGCCAAAAATAAGTTTGCATCTTTTCTGTAAGGCCGACACCATTAATATAAGGAATAATGTCATTTTTCTTTGTTGTAAAGCAATATTTGTATAATTCAAAACTTCATTGTAATTTTTGGAAGCAAAGTTGTTGTTCCGACCAGTATTTTACATTTAACTTGTTATTTTTTTGTTTTTTCTTGAATGCTATGTCGAATTCATATAGCAGAAAACTGGCACTTACTGTTAAATAAATTCAAATTCAAAAGTCAAAATTCATATATACAAATAAAAATTGAGCGAACAAAGTTTCAGTTTCAGAGTTAGCATTCAAATTTCAAATTAAAGTAATCATAAACAAACTAAACCCACCAAGTTTCAGCCAATCAAAGTAGTGATATCAGAATAAAAATGGATGCCACCAAGTATTCCATTCTACATGGTGTACGAAGCCCTAACCGAAAAGTATTCTCCTTAGAACGTAGTGATATCACAACCCCCCCCCCCCCCCCGCCCCAATACGAACTACCGCTAACCTAATTCCACCTATTATTAGATCA
>JAHWFP010146165.1:0-16367 GCA_023313725.1 Lithobius niger
ACTTATTTCAAGTTACCAATTGAAATAAGTAATTTTTTTAGGCTCTGGTAGACATCCCTCCACAAACGTAAACGAAAATGCAACTTCAAGCATTAATCTTGCAGTTTTCCGAAATAGGCCTAAGGGGAGCATATTGAGGAGTGGATTAGGCCTAACCACATGGAAGGATAGGGTTGCAGGGCAGTCCACCAGAGAAAGATGGCCAAGAACCAACTGATTTATGTAAGTGTACCCATAATTATTTAATTACAGCTGAACCGATGCACATAAAATTGTTAACTTGGGCTCAATGGGTTCCTAAAAGGTTACAGATTACATCGAAATTTTTGAAACGTGTTGTTCCTGCATTTGAAGTTGGTCAAATTCTGCATCAAAGTGTAAAAATGTGTTTTTTCAATTTGTATTTGATAAGCATTTTATAACTTTAGGAATTTTTTTCATCTTAAGTATTATGGCTACATGTGTATCTATATTAGTGTTGTGTGCTTCATTTCATCCTCTTTCCAATGGTGTATAATAATGCAGAAATAAGTAAAAATAACCCTTAGAAAAAAATATTTGATTGAGTCAGTGTATGTGATGTTTGCTGGAAATTGGTTGGGCTCCATTAGGTTAATGTATGTGTTCACGTGTCTTGCCAACCATCAACCAAGGATTTTTCATAAGACGATCAACATGGAACCCACATGACAATATTACCCATCATTCGTTTAACTATGTGTGTTCACGTGTTTTGCCGATCATCAACCAGGGATTTTTCAGAAGACGATCAACATATTGCCAATCATTCGTTTAACGTATGTGTTCACATGTCTTGCCGACCATCAACTGACCATCAACCAGGGATTTTCAGAAGACGATCAACATGGTACCCATAATACCCACATGACAATATTACCAATCATTCGTTTAACGTGTATGTGTTCACGTGTCATGCCGACCATCAACCAGGGATTTTTCATAAGATCAATACCCACGTAACAATATTACCCACCATTCGTTTAACGTATGTGTGTTCACGTGTCTTGCCGACCATCAACTGTCCATCAACCAGGGAGTTTTCAGAAGACCATCAACATGGTACCCACAATACCCACATGCCAGTATTACCCATCATTCGTTTAGCATATGTGTATTCACGTGTCTTGCATTCCATCTTGTGTGTGTGGTGGGCGGGGGGAGCAGCCAATAAAGGAAACGAAAAAGGCTGGAGTGCCTTGGTTGAAAATTCAACAGAAAGTTCTCAATTTATGGGCATGTGCAAATATTGACAAACATGACAAAAGTGTAAAATCAAACTGCTTCACGAGGTAACGTGAATCGAAAACTGAACAGAGCTATTTAGGGACAAACGGACAATGTTTAACGTTGCAGAAATGGCACAAATGGCAGAATCGCTAAAAGGTTAATGAAATCGAACCCCATTGTGTCAACATGGGAATGCCGACATACAAAACCATCACCATAACTGGCACAGTCACTGTTCACTCCCAGGCGGTAGAAAAAACAGGGAAGGACTTTAAAGTGAAAAATTGATGTCATGTGATGTCTGGTCCTCCAGAGGCCAATTGCGGGGAAAAGCCACATGCAAGTTTCACTGTGTTGTTCGGCCTGGGAAAAGAGGCAAAAAGAAAAAAATTTTTGGACCCCCGTACAAATACACAGGAAAGTGACAATGCACTGCTTGCAGCCAGATGTCATGGACGATTTACAAGACAGTGAGCGTGATCTGTGCTTTTCGGGGTGTGCCGCCCCCGGCCCCCCCCACCCTTCCTCCTGTTGTGAAGACCGAAGTGGGACCCAAAGTAGCATACCCGAACGATAAAATTAACGAAAGGGGTCTGTGGAAATTTTGCTGCACCTTTCGCCAGCTGTCGCCATGAGAGAGTTTAGTACAAGTTCTGCATGATACCTGGTTACCTTGACTTTACTGGATCCTGCCATATGTACGAATGACTGTGTTGGAATGATGCATAAACATCAATTTACAACATCTACAACAAGCTGTCAGTGAGGACGATAATCACATATTAGTCACTGCTTTGCCGCAGGGGAAGAAGAAACAGCTCTTTCGGTACCTACTAAAATTGCAGGGCCACCCACTCTCACTTGATGATACAGAAAACAAGTGACATGGGGCATGACAATGGTAGTGACGAGAGAATGGCATATACAGGTACCCGGGCATCAAGTCCAACCCGCCGGTTGTTGCATCGCTCAGCACGACCATAAGTGATAATCAGTTCCAGGCGTTGTATGACAAAGGAAGTGCTGCAAGCCACACAGGGCTTGGCTATTGGCTAAACAATCACAAAGTGGTAGTGAGCGTCCGGCACTATTGCTTACTGCGACAGAAAAGAACATGAGTGCGTAGGCTTCGCTGCACGTTTCGAGACGGAAAGTTTTGTTTCATATAGAACCTGCCAGTTCATGTTTTTTTTTCAAAGCCTTTTCAAGTTAAATTGGGTACGGTTAAACCGCTTACCATAAAAACGCTACACGTCGAATTCGAATTTTTCTAAGTCCAACAACCATTCCCCATCACTATAACCCTTATCCATGACCACAGTAAAGAAATCAAGAAAGTTATTCCTGACCTCAAGAAAGAAAGCGTTTATTTGCATTTCAAATAAGAACGCAAAAAGTAACAAAAGCATGTGACAGCCTGGGTGGTGGGGGGGGAAGAGTGTAGGGGATTGAGGCTTAATGGCGCGTCGACCTTGGTCATTAGCGCCAACCTAAGTCACAGTGCAGTGGTCCGGGTTGCCACTAACCACACATTAGAGATATTATTCAAACCCCTAACCTAAATCTTGTCATACATCTGTACCTCCTGCAAAAATTGAACAACACCGGACAGGAGGACAGACTTGTCGCCCAATTGATGCGCAATGTCATGCGGAAGACAGAAACGACGACGAACACCATCAAGATTGTTGTAATGATCTATTTTAGTGAGCAATTGTCCCAAAATAAACCATTGTTGTCACGATGAATCAGTTGTATTTAACCTAAATATAACACATAAATATGGCACTTGAAAAGGGAGGCGTAATGATAAGCAACAGATCAATAATATTTGGGCCTTTAATCGACTCTCCGTTGTACAAAATATGGACCACACTGGTCAATAATCGAATTATAAGGATTGTATTTCGAGATCGCTTTGATTACATTCAATCAACAATAGTTGGCGATTGGCATTCTTACTACGGTTGCAATTGGAATAATTCCTAATAAAAGATAATTAATAATGATTGGTATCTAAAGATTAAGCACTCCGCTTACTATAAGTCAAGTACAACAATAGTTGTTAATGATACGGAATGATACTTATCTCCCGTGAACTCCGCCGTAGCTGGCGTTCGGGCACCCGGCTTCCCGTCTCCCCTTGTCGTACGTCGGGCGAGCGGCACGATTTTTAGACGTCCGTGAACAGCAGGGCTCAGAGAATGGTGGCAACGTGTAAACCTTTAAAAGTTGAATGATGATGCTGCATTCCTGAAGTTCGCTTAAATACTAGTGCGTT
Organism: Lithobius niger; assembly: GCA_023313725.1. NCBI lineage: Eukaryota > Metazoa > Arthropoda > Chilopoda > Lithobiomorpha > Lithobiidae > Lithobius > Lithobius niger. The sequence goes on from JAHWFP010146165.1 coordinate 3,530, forward strand.
ATCGCTTAGCAATCTATTTGATTGATTAGTGTGCTGAATAGAAATTGCGTGTCTTGACAGTTCAGGTACCGTTGCGCTTGTCATTCATGTATTGTCGCGTTCGAGGCGCATCAGCTGATTCTTGGTATTGCGCGCTTGAGTAGCTCGCCGCTTTAATGAACTGTCACCTGCAGACCTGTGCAATAATTTAACTGTTGTAATTAGGATCGTGTTCGATCAAGGATGACGTTCCAAACTAATTGGAATTCCTTCTGAAAATTCTACGCTTCGCTGATCGAGTCGTAAATAATGTCGTAGTTAGAAATGCCATCTCCTCAACTTAACAATAGCTGTAATTACGCTGGTTCATTTTACAAAGAAATGTACACAGTTCCGGTCTTCTTTGAAAAGGGCCCCTTCTATATCTTAGTCGCTGGAGCCATTTTAGGTCTGGCATGAGTAATATCTGATTCATGCATTTATTAAATGTACGATATTTATGAAATTATGCATGTAATTAATTAACTGTATTGTTTCTGTAATAAAGACTAATTAGGCTTAAATTATCCCTTAACATTGCGACAATCAACAAGGAAGTGCCGGATCGTAAGTGGCCGTCGACACCAATAACATTCAGGAGGGTCAACCCCCCGCAAAAGGAAACAGTAAGTCGAGTGTGACCAATGCGCAAATAGGCCAACACCACCTCCTCACAGCGACATGCCGAGTGCCTTTCCTCAACAGTGCCTTTAATAGCTCGAAATGTATCACCGTCCTGTCTGTCCCACAAGGCTTGCCAAAAAGCGTGTAACTTCAGACCCAGAGTTGGAAAGGCGTCTGAGGGAACAAGGCCGAGATCCCTTCCGAGAGGGCCAGAAAAGGCCCCTTTCGCTGCAGAATCCGCTTGCTCATTTCCACCTATCCCAACATGGCCCGAGATCCAGCAGAAAAGACGGTTTTCCGCTGGCCAGGCAGGCAAAAAATCAAAGCTTGGACACATTGTGTCAAAGGGTTCCGAGGATTGTAATTCGCCAAGGACTCCAGGGCACTCATGGAATCGCTAAAGATAATGAAATGCGTGCCCTGAAGGTCAAGGATCCATTCCACCGCCAAACCGAGAGCCAAAAGCTCCGCAGAAAACACAGAATAGCCTGATGGAAGGCGATGGGCAACCCTCACTCCCTTACACACACAAGCACAAGCACAAGCCACGCCAACGTCTCACTTCGACCCATCAGTAAACAGCCGCTGATAACCGGTATACTGAGAACACGGCCGCCTGAACTCCTGTAAGTACCTTGCGGGTAGAGTGGAATCCTTCGGGAGGGATGCCAGAGCGAAAATGAAAACTTCACTTAGGACAAGCCAAGGGGCCATGGCATCCCCCAAGCCTCAAGACGCAGGGCATTTCAAAGGCTATTTCCTGACAGGACTGCTGGAGCCTATCGCGAAAATCACCCTTACCTACCCTGCGTCTACCGACCCGCAAGTCTGGCCCAAAAACCATGGACCAAGCAGGACTGGATTACACAGCACGCAAACGCACAGCATACTGAATGGCAAGGTGTGATGCACAGTGTCCAACATCTGGAGAGTGGAGTCACTAGCCGAACCATACACCATGCACGCATAATCAAGTTTGCTGCGGACAAGGGCGCGGTAGAGGCACAACATCGCAGTGCGATCGGCACCCCATGAAGTGCGCGACAGAACCCGCAACATGTTAAGCGCCCGCAAAGACTTGTCTTTAAGTTGGCGCAAGTGTGGAAGCCAAGACAACCTGGAATCAAACACCAGACCCAGGAAACGTGCCTGTGGGACAACAGGAATTTGTGCCTGTCCCAAGTACAGGCAAGGATCTGGGTGCAGTGTTTGTTGGCGGCAAAAGTGGACGCACACAGTCTTGTCCAGAGAACACCGGAAACCATTACTGACCGCCCAGGTCTGGACCTTGTTAATCGCCAGCTGTAGCTGCGGCTCGCAGGTCTGCATGCGAGCTGCCCTAAAGCGCAGGCCAAAGTCGTCGACAAACAATGACTGGGGAACAGCAGCTTGCTGAGCAACAGGGTTGATCCCTATAGCAAAGAAGATGACACTAAGAACACCTCCTTGAGGCACACCATTCTCCAAGACAAACGGGCGGGAAAGAGTCGCCCCGACACGAACGCGAAAAGAACGGCCAGAGAGGTAAGCGGAAAGCAACAATGGCATCTGTCCCCTCAAGCCACAGTCACAGAGATTAAGGAGAATCCCATAACGCCAAGTCGTATCATAAGCCTTCTCCAAGTCAAAGAAAACTTGAACCAGATGTTGACGCAGGCGAAAAGCCTCCCTCACATCTGATTCAAGGGCAACTAGATGATCGATAGTTACCGAAACCGTCGAAAGCCACATGGGGACGCAGATAAGAATCCCCGTGATTTCAACACCCAGACCAACTGCTCACTGACCGTCCGTTCCATAAGTTTACAGACACAGCTAGTCAGAGCTATTGGGCGATAACTGGAAGGAGAAGTAGGGTCTTTGCCCGGTTTTACAATCGGGATGACCACTGCTGTCCTCCACGCAGCTGGATAGAGCCTCTGCCCACACACGGTTGAACATCTCCAGCAAGAACTGCTGGGAGGCAAGAGGCAGATGCTTCAACGGTTGACAGTGAACATCATCAGGTACTGGGGCGGAGTCATGCGACTTGGACAAAGCAGAAACAAATTCCTGCCTGGTAAACGGTAAATTGTACTACTCTAGCCCGTCGGAGCGAAAATCAAGACAGTGAGCCTCTTCCCTACGCTTAATCCCGAGGAAACCAGGATCATAATGGTCATCACTCGAGACCTGCACAAATGCAGAGACGTAAGACAATCAGCGATATCCGGCACAGAAGAGGATAACGGCATTCGCTACCCTTAACTGCAACACCGAGGAAGGCACGTTCTGGGGGGAGAGGGGCCAAAACAGACAATAAAAGCTCATAATTAGATTTCAAGTAAAAAGAAAAAAAAATCCATTTATTTGGCCATCAAGCAAAATAGCTAAAATAAAGGCTTTTACTGTATTTAGATTCCAAATAAAAACGTAAAAGGAAAAAAAAGCATGTGGCAACCCTGGATGATGGGGGGAAGCCACTTCTGCGGCCGCTTATCCCTGATACCCTGTAGAAATCGAATCGCGCAATGTACGTACAGAATTAACAACTACCCAGCATTCACAACTAATCGCAACACCACTCGCTGCACAAAAGGCCTAGTAACGTTATCCGACAGTAGTTCCCTGTTTAGTACACTACTGTACTAATTGGCTGAGTTTAATTACCGACTTAGTAACCTTGGTTAATGCTGCGTGTTGCCCTTCAACTACTGTACTGCCGTTGCACGCTAAGTTGTGAGTCATGTGACCTGATGTCCCCAGGGCATACACTATTGTGTGATGTGTAGTATACTGTAGTACTGGTTGGTCCATCCACTTGGACGTGACAATAGTTAGGTGCATACAACTTGATACGTATCATTCGATACAGTTTGTTCTTTTTTTATTCGCTTTGTTCGATACCACTCGTTCTTTTTGTATTTCCTAACGACATGCCTATTAAATGGTATTAACAAAACGATACGATATCAAACGTTTTGGTGATGTGGCAGGCTACGTATCTTCAGCCACCTCCATGCCGGTCTACAGTGGCACATTTGGTGGAGAAATTTGAAACCACAGGTTCAGTGGAAAATCAACATAAGGGCCATTCTGGCCGTAAACGAACGGCACGAACAATTGAAAATGCTGCCTAGATCCAACACGAGTTGCTTGATGAACCAACGACGTCCCAGCGTCAGTTGGAACGGCAAACGGGTGTGTCACTGCCTTCAGTTAATAGGTTGATTAAGGACGTAGGCTTTAAGGTGTACCGTCCAAGGGCGTATCCACGCCTTAAACGAAGATGATCCCGATCGACGTATTCAGTTCTGCGAGGAATTCGTAGATTTCCTTGCAGATGATCCACAGAACGTGGGAAGGATATTATACTCCGATGAAGCCAAGTTTCATCCGAATGGCAGAGTTAATCGTCACAACTGCTTATTTTACAGTGATGGAACAATCAACGGTGCAGGATATCGTCAGCTGCTAGAAGACAGGATTCTACCAGCTGTACGAGAAAAGTGTCCCATAGATATTATTTTCCATCAAGATGGTGCATCACCGCATTATGCAACGCAGGTGCGAGACCTTCTTGATGACCAATTTCCCAACAGCTGGCTTGGTAGAAGCGGTGCGATGGAATGGCCCGCGTGTCTGGGGAATAGTACAGGATTTTGTGTACATTCAACCAGCCCAGGATATTGCAACACTGCAGGTTCTCATTACTGCTACATTTGAGACATTTACTCTTGACTTATACAGGAGAATATGCTTAGGTGTGAAAAGCAGATGTGGTGAGTGTATCGTTGCAGGAGGAGGGCAGTTCGAGCACCTTCGTTCGTGATTCTATCACCTGGAACATCTTTCTTTGTCTCTAAACCTTAATGATGGATTTAATTTACGTTATAACTTGTTTGAAATAAAATGTCAAATGTCAGCCTTCTAGAGGTTAGCCTATCTGGCCCGGCAACGGGATGGGGGCAAAGTCCTCCCCCACCCCACCCAGGGTTCTACATACGCTTTTTCTTTTGCTTTATTATTATTTGAAATCTAGGAATTCCTCACAGAACTGAATGTGTCGATCGGGATCATCTTCGTTTGAGGCGTGGATGCTTTCCTTTTGCGAATTGTTATTTGAAATCCAAATACTGTAAATGCATTTATGTTAGCTATTTTATTTGAAGGCCAAATCAATGCTTTCTTGTGTCTTTCTATTTGAAATTAAAAAATAAATACACATATTGTTTGTTTTGGTCATATGTTTCATATGAAGTTCACGTCTCACTTTGCAGTTAATCTAACTTTTAAAACTGTGAGTGTGTGTACAGTTAGAAAATACATTAAAAATATGATTCACATGGGAGTAAATTCGGTAGGTTGTCATTAATGCACGACACGAATTCTATTAATAGAATTCTAAATTGACATATTTCGGAAACAACAATCTGCAATAGATTTCATTTTTACAGTAATATTAATTACAAAAACAAATTATAAACACTGGTAAAAAAAAGACATGAAATGAGATTTTTTTAATCTGCTTTTGAAGTATCAGTGGTACGTCCCTAGCCTAATAGTTTCGACTTAATGATAAAAAAAATGTCTATTTGCCCAGTTAACTTTCGTGCATCCAAATACACCATGCAGTTTATGTATGTTTACCGACAAAAAAGGGACACGTGACATTAAAAAAACTTTCTAACACAAAGTTGGGGATCAGTACGTCAACCAAAACGTGAAATAAGCCAAATACTTCATACCTTTATGTACATCAGTGTTGCCGAAAAAATTTGCTGGAACCCAGTTCCAAATATTATTGCAGTAATTATAATTTTTTTTTAATTAAAATATATTACTCAGTAACTGAAAAAAACTTTACAAAAAGTGACATAGCTTAATTATTATCTATGCTTTCAATTTTCAAACTTTAATGATCAAAAAAATGTTCATTGGTCAACTTTACATTTTTTGTCGAAGTGTTATGTAGTGAAGAAAATGGGCACACGTAATAAACAAAATTAAATAATTTGAACACGCCATTCAAAACTAAAAAGGAGCCAGAAAGTGTCAAGTTTAAAAAGAGGGGGGAAAATAAAGATTTAGTTTTTTAACACTTAAGCAACATAAATAGCCCTTCGACCATTATTTTCAAACTGGGCCTTGTGCTACTATTAAACTCTTTCTTGAAATTGTGTTTTCCTTATGGCTGCTAAAAGCACTAGAAAATAAGTGTGTCAGCAAAAATGTGACACCGGGCAAATGCTTCATAGCTGTACATCAGTGTTGCAGATAAAAAATGTTGGAACCCAATTCCTGAAAGAGTTCAAAAGAATGTTTTCTCAACCTTTGGGAAAATTGGTGACTATAATAACCAAAACCATTTCCTAGTTGACCTTATGGACAAAAGTTTGTCAAAAAGAGTAACAACAAACCCCAAGTGAGAAAATAGTTGTTGTTCATGGTCGCCTCGCATGGACACTTGCGGCATGCTACAGATCGATGCTACACGTTTCACAGTTATCCAAAATAAGATGATTGCTGAAGAAAGTGTTTGCGACCCACGAGGAACACATTTTTAACCATCCTAATTAAATTAAAGAAGGAGTGTGGGAGTTACTGCACATATTTTGTAGCTCATTTCTAAACAAAACCAGGATCTACTGTCATTTGGAAAACGTGGCGCAAGCATTTCACTCACCCAGAACTGAATATTCATTTGCTCTTCGAGTTGCTTGAAGAATATTACCACGTGGCATTCACCACTTTTCAAGCTTACTTAATACGCCCGCTCCCCGTTATGACGTTGCGATTTTTTTACTAAAGTAAATGAAAAAGTGCGCTTAGGAAAGCGTAAGGAAAGCATACAATGTGCTAAAAACCAAGAGAAGGACGTCTTACCATACACCTATATTATGCACAAAATCTTCCTCTACCCCACATTCCGCTAACTGATCAATTTTATAAAAGATTGTTATGGCTTTATTTATGCAATGTTCACATTCATTCGAATGACTCTTCCTACATATTCCACTTTCTGGAAGGTACTCGCAATAAAGGAGCCACTAACTCCTACTAACGTTTCTGCCACAATATCTGAGTATGTAAAGAGAATTCACTCGTTCGCACAAGTTAATCTTTCGCTTGCTAGTAATAGTTTTCTCGAAAAATTTACCTGTTGTGTTTACTAAAGAAGGGTTCAAACTGAGACCTAAGCTTTCCACAGGAGTACTCATTTTGAATGCCTATCAATCTTCAGCCTCGAGGTAAACTTGGGATATTTTTCGACGTGGAGTTTATCTCGAATAGCCTAGTTAATTCTAACAGCAATTTCGTATCCTGTCTGATAGCTGGAAAGTAGAGCGTCCGACAGATTAGGTACGAAAGTGACATAAGAAATCCACGAAGTAGTCATTAAAACGCTCCATTCTTATTTTTCACCGTAGCCGTACTATGGTTTTTTACAGATTCGTAATAACTTTCTTTCAACAGCCCGTCTTTTCTCCCCCATCCCAAAAACATGGCCAGCCTGTGCGATAAACATAATTTTGAATCCAGGTGAAGCTTGTGTTCGATTTTCACTGGTGTACTTACACTATTGATTAAGTAAGACGGAAATCATTCCCAACTGTCTGCACTTCTCATTTTTACTATTACTACTACTTTTCAGTTGGTTGTAAATTTCGTTTTTATCATGTACAGCCCTATCAAACTCCTGATAATCGAACCTCGGAAGTTTGACGTAGGTACAACTTCCCTATCGTACGCAACGTTAGCCCAATTCCTAGAGTACGGTATTTCCACCATCCCTACCTCCCAGCCACTACAGGAAAGACTTTGAGCTAGTTTCGTAGTGTAATCATCGAAATGTAAAAGTGAAATATATAAGTAACCTTTAAAGGAAATTATCAACTCGCTAGGCATGCCCAAATGTGATCAACGTGTTGCTTGCTTAATGCACCAGCAACACGATATCTTTGCACAGCAAGGGAAAAAAAACAGTTGCTAAATACAATTCAAGAGGAATGGAATAGGCCCACACATAAAGCCAAACAAGCCACTACTAAACATCAGTATGACCACAGCCCAATACCTAAATCTGATGACAAACACGTATATTCCATGGATCTCCAGAAAGTCATGTTGCTGCACACACGCCGAGAATTAAAGAAAATATTTTTTGTGAGTAGATTTATTATGTTTAATGAAATGTTTGCGCCTTTAAAGCCATCTTGTGTACATAAAAGCTACAACTGTGTGAAGTGGGATGAAACCATAGGTGGACAATCTGAAGAATGAGATGCAAAAGAATGTGTTTTGGGTAGACAACTGCACAGGACAGAAGAAGAATTGGTATTTGTTTACTGCCCTTGTCGACAGTGAAGTCGCTTAGTGTCCTGGTGACATCAGTACTTCACCAAAAGCCATGACATCAGATTCGGTTCACAGTTCAAAAGAAAAACTGCAAGAGAAAGGAACGTGGATAATCATAAAGAGCTAAAAAGAAAGTTAGAAACAGTAGAAATCTTCCGAACAAATATCCGTGTTGCTGATGTAACAAATTTGCACTGCATGGAGGTGGGGGGGGAGGGGGGGAGAATTGGCTGCTTTACGACGAGTCGATAGCTTGGCCACTGCAAGGAAAAAATAACACAAGGCACACAGAGAGATATAGACCCTTTAAATCATTTTCTAAAGGTTCACGAAACCCGAAGTGTAAATTGGATTTGAACGTAAGAGTAATTTAGATTTACTGCAGAACTTTTACGTAAAGAAGTGGCTGAACAGACTCTTTAAATTAGTCTTGTTGCAGTTACTTTTTAGGGCTAATTTCAAAAACTGCACACACTCTCCAAACAATTTACGGCTCGTGAGGCACCACTAGTATGTATACATAAAGCTTTTGTTGATAACACTTTGGAGCACTAATGCAGTTTCAGGAAATATATATTACTAAAAATGCAAAATTCGTCAAACTTCCAGAATGGATTACTCAAAACTGCAGACTGACTGACTCCATCACATAGAATAACTTTTATTTCCTTGGAGCATGTCTTCATTATAATGCAGGGATAGCTCTGAGTAGTCAATAAAACTGTGTCTGCTGTAATAGCATAAGCTGTGTTTGTGCCATCATAGTTCTAAAGATCACTTATTTGTTGCATCATACATGCTGCACGTAAGTTTTTAAATCTAAATAAGTTAGTCAGCAATGTGGTACTAGCATGGTATTTTTATAAAGAATTTTTGAATTTTTCTGCAGGATGATGCAATACTAAACCTACTCAGAGCATGTGTCATATACTAGTTCCAGTGTCAGAGAGTCTCTGCTGTGAACCACGTCATATCAGACAAAGCTTAGGAGATATGTGTATTTAAAACCACATCAGCTTGTTAGTCTAAAATGATAGTACTGCATTGCTTTTCTTTACTAGACAGCAAGATTTCAAGCCACTTTGCAAAGCTAAAGATTTTTGAACCCAATATCACAGAAGCTGAACTCGTTATGAATCGTGGAGGCAAAATATTTAATGAAAATGACATGGTTTGTCCAAAACGCAGGTATGAGCTTGGGCTTTATTGGAGGCCACCAAAAACATGTCCACATCCAAGCATGTTTCAAAAACAGAATAAAAGGTTGTAATCCATTCATCACATTGATTAAGCAAATTTCATTAGCAGGCTACACAAAGCATGTCAGTTAGTGCATAGGGGATATCCAACTGGGATCCCCTATGCACTAACTGCAGGATTGAACTCGGTGCCAACAAAAGTTAACAGCATTCTGAAGCAATGGTAGCAGATTTGGGGGTTAGCTTTGTAAAAGAATAGGAGTATGTACCACCAGAAATTTCATTTGATAGACAGAATTTCAATATGTGATAAATGATTTTAGTCCAATAAAATTTCAAGTTGTTTCACTTCTACATGATACACGAACAGAGCATTGAAAAGTAAATAGTATAAAGCAGACATGAAAGCACCATTTGAATGGTGATCGTGAAGTGACTCTTATGTTGATGTGGCTGCAGCAGTTATGTAAATAGAAAATCACACTAGGAGAGCCTAATGAAGACAGGACTGAAACAGCCCACCTAGTTTTGGTCAATCTGCCTGTCGAAAAGTCGCATTCGCAAGTACTGAAAAGTATTTTGTAAATTTTTGGATTTGCGCGTCAACGAGTGTATTTTCTTGGGGAGGGGGGTGATTGAGGCTTAATGGCGCGTCATTAGCGCCAACCTCAGTCACAGTGCAGTGATCCGGGTTGCCACTGCACCACACATTACAGAGATGTTATTCAGACCCCTATCTAAATCTTGTCATACATCTGTACCTCCTGCAAAAATTGAATAACACCGGACAGGAGGACAGACTTGTAGCCCAATTGACGCGCAATGTCATGCGGAAGATGGAAACGATGACGAACACCATCAAGATGGCGACAATCAACAAGGAAGTGCCGGACCGTAAGTGGCTGTCGACACCAATAACATTCAGGAGGGTCAAACCCCCGCAAAAGGAAATAGTGAGTAAGTCGGGTGTGACCAATGCGCAAACGGGTCAACACTACCTCCTCACGGCGACTGCGGCGACACGCCGAATGCCACTTCTCGACAGTGCCTTTAATAGCCCGTAATTTATTACCGTCCTGTCTGTCCCACAAGGTTTGCCAAAAAGCGTGTAACCTCAGACGCAGAGTTGGAAAGGCGTCTGAGGGAACAAGGCCGAGATCCCTACCGAGACGGCCAGAAAGGGCCCCTTTCGCAGCAGGATCAGCTTGCTCATTTCCACCTATTCCAACATGGCCCGGGATCCAGCAGAAAGCACAGTTTTCTGCAGACCAGGCAAGCGGGTAAGCCAAGCTTGGACACGTTGTGTCAAGGGGTTCCGAGGATTGTAATTCGCCAAGGACTCCAGGGCACTCATGGAATCACTAAAGATAATGAAATGCGTGCCCTGAAGGTCAAGGATCCATTCCACCGGTATTTTATTGTTCGAACATCCAAAGTAACATGGTGAATTTTTTTTCATAAAGAGATGAAAGCATTCTCAAAGACCTTAGCAAACACACTGTCCAGGACAGGGAGATGAATTGCACGAAAAACTGCAGTCAGCCGATGACGAAAATGAGATAATGGACGACAAGTCTGACAGTCTGAAAAATCTTAATTGTTGAGTAAACGGCACAAACAGATCAGTCAAGTTAAGGCATATCAGGCCAGTTGCAAATAATCACAAGTCACCGTAGCTTGTGCAAAATATTTCACGTAAGTCTAGCCACTACTCAATTTGCTAAATATGGAAATGCAGCTCCCCTGCAAGAACCTCTAAACGTACAGCCTTCTCATCGTGCATGATTTCCTTTTTGCATTTAGTTTTTACCAAGACTTTGCTTACAGTACCACAAAAATGACGCTGGGTTGCGGAAAGGCAGTAGAAATACAACATACAGTAAGAACTCTGCATAAGCCTACCATAATTGCTAACTACAAAGACCACTGCAAAGCAAATGACGTTGAGTGTCTCAACTTCATTACTTTGGAAGATTTTCAAATTAAGCAAGGCAATTCAAAAGAAGGTAGTGCAAGGCTTTGACTCTTATGTAGCAGATGGGATTAGAGGCTTTGAAGCCCTAGAAAAAGTTGTTGAGGAACGGATTTTTTGGTAATCCGCCACGACTGGGAGAATGTACTGTGATGGGCGGCCGTCAAGTTCATTATTGGCACTATACATGCCAATCAAACAGACTTTCCCTTCACGGACTAAAGGTGCAATCTTAGCATTTATTTACTCATTATTTTATTTCTGGAAGCTGAAGAGCGAGAGTGAATTGCGATCTAAAAACGCTCAAATTATTTCGCCTGGCTTAGTTTCTTTGCACGGAACAAGGAAAAATAGCAGCAAAAGCAGTTTTCCAAAGCATCAAGGTGAGCAGACGGATACGAGGGATAATTTAGGGATAATTTAACCCTCTAGTAATCCTTTTAACCCAAATAATATTTTCTTCAGATTTAATTGAGATTTGTCTACTTTTATTGAGCTGAAGTTGGGGATTCAGAATCTTGGGTCTTTTGTTTAGTTGTGCTGGGCATTGGTGGTGATTTTTGTGTATTTTTTCCTGGAGGTTGCCCGTTTCTGGGTGCTCATTTTGGGAATTCAAATAGGGTATTGTAGTGATAGGTGGCCAGGAGTATTTTTTTTTAAATTATTTAAATAATTAACGGGAAAATAAAGCAGAAATTAAATTTTTTGAAGTTGCAGTTTTGTCCCTATGGCCGAGTTGCCAGGCGGAGGGGTTTTGAGTTCAGGCGCATTACTGCGGAAGGCCCCGTGCACTTGGGAGTAAAGTGTAAAAGGAAAGAGGTAGAAGGGAAACATATGGATATTAAGACCTCCCGTAGTAAGACTATGGAAAGAGAAGCGCACAATGCCGACGCGGCCCTATGACGTCATACATCCTTTGGCCAGGTCCCTCAGAAAACCAATTATGGAGTTTGGAATTAAAAAGTTAGAAAAAGTAGTTCTGAAGGCAACTACAGTGACCAGTTTTGTGCCTATTTTTTTTTCTGGCAAATAGTGGTCGAGGAGCCCAAAAAGTTTGAAAGGTTAAGTGTGTTGGCAAGTCGTCTGTCGAAGTGGATGGACGTGAAGTGTAGAAGTTCCCGCCGCAGTTCTGTTGAGGCTGGCAGGCGTTTTCCATCTTTGTAGCCGCTCACAGTCTGTCGGGGGAACGAACCGGCCATCAGTAGAAGAAAGACAAAAGTATGCAAAGACCAGTCCAGTGCCTGAGTCGTAATTAATTAATTTAGTCATTTCTTCCACGTCGAGTAACTTCCGCGATTAATGATTTTAATTAATAATTTATTGGAATTCGCATTAAGATTTAATGAATTTTGTTGAGAATTGAGAATAATGAACCGAGATTAATGGCATAATGAATTGAGGGATAAGTAAAGCGAATTTTGAGTAAGAAGTCGCTTTTCATAAATCCAAAAGCAATTGATAACATAAACAGCAATATGTGTTTGTCTTGTCCAGATGAACCAGGTGTTTGTCAGCACAACATTTTAAAGAATGGCAAACCACAAAAAGGTAGAAAACACGTTTACTTTTTAATTGAAGTTTTTAGATAGGCCCAAGTTTATTTTGGAACTTATGATTAGACCTGTTTGTGAAAATATGCGTAGTTGTTCAACCTACGAAATAATAATACGAAATAGAAACTCATCTG
>JAHWFP010146166.1:0-11905 GCA_023313725.1 Lithobius niger
CCCCCATAAACACACACACTATTGGACGCCCATGTTTTAAAATGTTTTTTTTTTCTAAGACAGTGCATTTCTAATTTATGGGAAAACTTTTCTGACTCACTCAGATTTCTTTAAATAGTGTATTTTGGCACTTACACAGTGCTCTCCCATATTCCCTAGTCCCCGCGAAGCGTCCCCGCAGTACAGTCCCGGGGAGGCCCGACCCCTCCCAATCTGACCCTGCCTTAATATACAGGATGGCCCATAAGCACGCACGAGCTGGAAAATGTCTAAGTCCATACTTTTTCAGATCTATTTTTGTTATAGTGAAAATAGGAACAACATTTTCGTACTCCAGATACGTGGTCCCTATTTTTACTTTTATGAAAAAAAAATATGGAAAAAATTTAGACTTAGGATTTTTTGAGCTCGTGATTTATTTGAGGGGGCTCACTATTTTTTCATAATAGGGGGAAAGAACGGACGGGGAGGCTCGAACTTCATTTTAAAAATACAGTTTATATAAACAAATTAAATAACTATTGTACTAAAAGAGCCTTTTTTAAATGGAAATAATTTTTTTTTCTTTCGCGGGTCCCCTGAGGCCGGAGACCGGTCTGCCACTCTTGCCACACTATAGCTACGCCGCTGGTCCACAATAAACAAAATTTTATCATTTTTGGCCTTAGCCTCGATGACAAAAAAGAAAGTATGCATAGGTTGCTGTCAAAGGGTTTTCATTGTTTTCCAATATTGTCCAGCCCACAGAGGGCCGTGTAATCCTCTTCCGTAATACGTTCTTCAGTTTTGGATTGGTCAAGCAGGGTAAAATAACTATTTGAGCATCTCTCTCAGTAATAAATTCTTTTTTCTGCAACCCTCTGTTTGCTTCTAATACAATTTGTTAGCAATCCAAGTAGTAAAGGGGAAAAACATGAAAAAAACGCTTGGCCCTAAGCATAAGATATAAGATAATAAAAAAACACTGGCAAGTTAAATTATGCGACGTAATGCCACTATTATTCAAGAAAAATAAATAAAACAGTATGAAGCCTGCAAGTGAAGCCTTCGCACGCATATTATTGAAATTTCTTTAAATATTGGGGCCAGTGGCATTATGACCCGAAATATTAGTACAGGGACATTTGGCAAATTTATTCTTTAAAAAAAATATGCGTAAGACCATTGTCAATAAATTAAATCAATGTATTGTTCTCCCATCAGATTGAACTATCTTACATGGTATCAGTTTAATGTGTACTCTCGTTGAAATATTTGTATCTTGCACCTTGTGAATACGATGAATTTTTTGTCTTTAGAATTAAATCGTTAGCCTTTATATACAGGGTGTAACAAAAGGTCGCGTCAAAACTTTGGTGACTAATTCCTTAGGTCAAACTAACAATATATTTCCGATAAACGTTTGGCGAAAAGCGTCTCATTCGTAAGTTATCACATGAATTACAAACCAAAATCTGACCCCCTTCTCTCTACTATATAGTTTGTTCCACATTATGTTTGCAGGAAACTGACTGTATGGTGTCATGTTTCCTTCCACTAATGAGTGCAGAAACATGTAAATATCCTGCTTGGAGATTCTAACTGTAACTGTGCAGAGTCTACAAGTGTAATATCCATTTGCTTTTACACTCGTCGTGAGGGAAACGTGACATTACCGTCAGTTTCCTGCAAACATAATGCGGAACAGACTATATCTGGCGACTGCACACACAAAAGCAGAATACGAAGGTAGTTATAGGGACTCAACGAATGCTGTAGACTTTCAGAGTCTGCTAGTCTACTTTTTGTGGGATCAGCTGAAGAGCCTCATGTAACAGGAAGTTCTAAACCATGAGAATTTAAAACAGTAAATTACAAATGGTTGTGAAATGATCCATATCACTGTTAGAATTTTCGAAAGATTCGTAACTCCTTGGATCCACTGTGTCAAACCTGTCAACAAACTTTGAAATATTACTGTGGGTACAACGCCTTTCCCCCGCCGATACACACGAAACAAGAGTATCCGGGAAACAATATTTAATTTTAGTCTTTACCAACCCCACCACCACTTCGTAGAATTATTGTCGTCTGCGTGGCATTCACAGACCTTTTTTAACGTCAATGGACGAAATGTTGAAAACTTGTTGCGACCGAATACCTTCCCACGTCGTAGCCACACGGTTCGTCATATTATCACAGAACGTGTAGCAGCTGGATTGTTGAAGCTCTTCTTTTGTTTTTGCTTTTTTAGGGAGCGTGAACCCAAATTAGGTTATCTGCCTCACGATGATGAGAGGAACAGTTTGGCTGGAGGGAAGACGTGCACCTTCAACAATGTCGTAGGTATAGGTTATTACCCGCTCTCCGAGTACTGAGATTAACAACGTCGAGGCCCCGCAGGGGCCGACCCATTTTTGAGCTCAGTACGAGGAAAGCGGGTAATAACTTATTTTTATCACCCAGTTTAGACCATCTCAGTACCATACAACAATGATTGTCAATAAACCAAGCTTGATACCTTCATCCAATATCCGGAGTACTGGGATTTATATCCCAGGCCTGGTGTACTGAGATCTCCAAAGGGCCAGCACGTGCACAACAAAGAACTAATCGTGCTGATTTTCTTTTGCTCGGAAAGCTTGACAATGCGACTGTGCGTGCAACAATGTTTACACAAAAAACGAATCATAATGCCGATTTCCCCTCCACCAAACAAGGACGATATTGCAATAACAATGACAGTGAATGCGCCTTTCAATTGTTATGTGACTGGGTGACGAGAAGGAGAACACTGAATCAGGCGAGCATCACATCAATAACACAGCTTCAGCGTGGTTGTGCGTATTGTTAAGTTGATCCAGTAGTACTACTGCATTTTTCCATTTCAAGATGTATCCTTTTTTTAGTTTAGACCATGCATCAGTTCAAGGAATTAAAAACTGAGCTGGTTTTATTAGGCATACGTTAATACACCACCCCCGCGAAATTTTCAATTATTCTCCCCCTCTTCCCAGGACAAATTTTCGGGCAAGAGAGATATTTTCCCTTTAGTCTGAATTTGAAACTCGACAACAATCGTTCTACCTTCAGTTAACTACCTTCGTTCATTACCCGTTTTGCGTGTGCAGTCGCCAGATAGAAGAGGAGGGGGGGGGGGAATTTGGGTTATTAATACATGCGATAACTTAAGAATAAAATGTTTTCGGCTCAATGTTTATAGGAATTATATTGTTAGTTTGACCTAAGTTGGTCACCAAAGTTTTGACACGACTTTTTATTACACCCTGTATAGTTCGTTAGAAAATACAAATATTTTTACAAGTGAGTTGTAAGGGAAAATTATTATTTAACAATGAAAGATTTTCCGTTATATTCGAGAAAGAAAACTGAGAGTGACAGTATTCAGATTCACTGGACTGAAAATCGTTATAACTATTTCTCATTAAAAATCCACTAATGTGCGGATATGCAACCATTTTTTTTTTAAGATTTCGCTTCTTGGTATATAGTTATTTTCGAAATAAAATATTATATTCCATTATACAATTAATTTTGTTCAACTTATGTTAACACAAACAAAATATGAAAAACTTCGTTTTTCAAGAAGGGTTGATTCTAGCCTCGATCTGATGAGATCTAAGAGGGTACCTCAAATGTTACCTTAGCAACTCTAATAGTATGGCTGATGATTAGTGTACTGCAGCCACTCTCTCTCAATAGAGGGCACCAATATGATTGTAGATGGAGCCACTGTCAGCTGCAAGTCTAAACAAGTCCTGACATGTCTGGACGTGCTGACATGTAGATGGTTGTGCATTGTTGGAATGATGCATGATAAGTAATCCACCTGCCTATAAAAGGTAGCTCTAGACGTTCACTCTGTTCCACTTCAGGATTGAAGCCTGCTGCTGCCACGTCTCTTCATATGGGGTTATGCACATTGTCTGCAACCCTATCTTCAGTTGGACTGGCTTATCTAGAGCAACCCTGGACCAACATTTTTATCATTTAGGGTTAAGTCCCACGTGGCGCAATAAACCTCAAACTCACTATCACTCTGTGTGTTCACTTCATCAACGTCTTACGCCACTTCCACTTCTACCTTCTACCATGTCAACATCCACTGAACCAGCATTGCATAATCGTTTAATGGACACGTCATAAAATTACAAATTTAAAATTTCGGTAGACACTAGGCAATGAAAAATAATAGACGTGTTCAATTTCCAACTTTCTGACTTGAAGGTCAGTGTTTACCAACAAAAAACTTAATGAAGATACTGTGTGCCACTCCTAACGTCTGGTGTTAAAGGTGGCAGCAAGCGAAGGAATACACCAATAAAATGTTTAAAGAAGCAAACATGAGGTAGGCCTGCATACATTTTCCTATGGAAATCTGGTACACTTTCGAGCTCCTGAGGGCAAGCAGTAAAATTTACAATTTAGGGTATTATGGAAGAAGCTATGGTAGCTGCTTAAGATATTCCACTTGCGAAAACCTGCCTTTAAAGATAGAACTAATTTGTGTTGCTGTGGTGCAAAAGAAAGGAGACAACTTTGAAAACACTCTGTTGCTTCCCTTATTTTAGACGTGGGACAATCAAAATAGTGCGTTTAGTTACAGTTTTTTATCAAATCATCTATCTGGTCTTGATGATAAACGATATTGAATTTATACCCACAAGTCCTTTTATATTACCCATGTTGCGCCTTTTTGCTGTTTTAATAGGTAGTATTACCTGGTGTCACGTTTCACTCCATTTGACATCGGATCTGTATTTCTTTTCAGGTTAAATCATAATGAATGCATTATGTCGACACAAAGCAATACAACTCCTTATAGTTCTGGTTGTGACGAGCAGCGTATTACTGACTGCTGACAGTGCGAAGATTTTAGTCATGTTGTCGGCAGCTTCCCCGAGCCATTACAATGTATTCGACCCTATTTTACGAGAATTGACTGCTAGAAATCATGACGTCACTCTCTTATCTATCTACATGCCGAAAACGCCCATTCCCAAACTTAAGACTATCGAGGTCAAAGCTATTACCGTTGACGAAAACGCTATGAACAGCTTCGTACAAGCTGCTGTCAGATTAGGCCCCATAGGAAAAATGCTGATGGCAGAAGCTTTCTCGGTCGGCATCTGCCAGATGTTTATAACCGATGAAGCCACAAAGAAAATAATGGCTGGAGGAAAGCAGTATGACTTAGCGATTGTGGATGAAGTTTGCTCCGAATGCACGGCCAGTGTTTCCCATCTACTAGCAAACAACACCATGTATCTCTCTACCACCTATACCTTACCATGGAAATGGTCTAACGTGCCTTCGCCTCCGTCGTACGTACCCGACTTCTTAGATCATTTGGGGTCCAAAATGGATTTTTGGCAGCGGCTTCAAAATTTAGTGAATTCCGTGGGCGTCAAAGTTATTAATACGTACATTTTCAACCGCAAACAGGACGCCTTGTTAGCAGAACACGTGCCTCAAGCACCTCTTATTGAAGAATCGGAAAAGAAAATCGCATTTAGATTGGTGAACGCAGACCCCGTGATGGAGTCACCTCGACCTTCTTTGCCTAACGTCGTAGCTGTTGGTGGGATGCACCTTCGTGTACCCAAACAACTACCAAAGGTAAGAATAAAAAAAGACATTCTTTACTTCTTTTAAGCCGCGTTCTGACGACCACAATTACCTGGTATGCGATAGATGGTGTATTGCATTAATTCATTTTCTATGTTCTAGGTTCTAGGTTCTAGGTTCTATGTTCTATGTATTATTACGGGCATAGTCCCTTGAGTGTTAAGTAAAGTTGAGCATAGCAGATGGCTTCTTTAACTAGCTGTAAAATTCATTGACGAAAAGCTTAAAATTCCTTCTTTGATAAGACTGTATAGTGGTATTTCATTGTAATATCTCATGGTGTCTACCAAAACACCACATTGAAAATTCCTGACTTTTTTGTACCTTTTCCTGACAAGTTGACTCTTTAGAGAAAACCTTGAGAGTGACTTCTCCCAGCTAAGGTTTCGGGAGAAAGCCAGTTTTTTGAAAAAAAAAACACGTCTTGCCTCTGTTCAACATTTCCACACTACCGTTTTTCACGAAAACCACAAAAGTTAACAGATGTCAAGCCAGATTTCTACTCAAATCTACCGCGAAATACACAAAACTGGTTTCCGCGATACGCAGTAAGAGTGCAAAAATGGTATGCCTAATCCGTAAAACAAAATTAGCAAAATATTAAAAAATAAAACTTCCCTAATAACAGATTCAGCTATCCTGATAACAAATTCAGCTTTAAAACGGGAAGTCCTGGGTTCGAGTCCCAGTCGGGGCAGTTATCTTTTCTTTCTTTCCTCAGATTAGTGTATTGTGTATACTCACAAGGCCAGTCTTTAATGCAAATTGCATGCTTCGTTGGTATTTACTATTTTGTCGTGTGAGTAACACTTCTAAACGCATAATGTAGTAAGAAAAAAGTGTGTGATAAAGCAGCAAGTGGTTGCTCAGCTGCAGGCCTAACTGCTCCTACTAGGCCTAACATACAAACAAAGAGGTGAATCAAAATTAAGAGATACTATGTGTTACCCATGTGTAGTTCGAAGTATTTTTAGTATTTTTATTTTATCCAACATTAATTAGCCTGTTTAAGAGAAACTTATATCGTCATCACTTACCAGCGGTGAAAATTCCTGTCCTACCATATCCAATTTCCTGAATGTTTACTGACTTCCTGATCTACTTTCTAATTTCCTGACTTTTTCCTTACTTTCCTGACTGGTAGACACGCTGTACCTGTAATAAAACCATGCTCTTCATTTTAATCTGTGACAATTGTTACTGTCACTTCGTTATCAGCTCTCAGAATCACCAGATGAGTGTGTCGGCCGAAATTCCGGGTACAGTGCTGAGTCCCAGTGATGTGGTGGTCCGGCCGAAACTTTAACATAACGAGTGGGTTGACCCGATCCAACTTGGGCGCCCGCACACTTGGCATAATGGGGCATATGTCCCCTCCACTTTTTTGTATGCCCTTTCGGAAGAAAAAATGTTGAAGGAAAATATTTCAAACTAATGCAAAAACCATTGAAACCATGTCCCAGGCTTATTACGAACACGTAATCACTACTTTTTTTCAGCCACCTATTTTCTATACCTCGGAATTCTCGGGTCAGAATATAAGCCTACCACTTTATTTACATCTTCCATTGAAAATGTTACTCTTTGCACATTTTTAGTGCTCTTTGGTATTTTCTTGCGATGGTGTCCCTCCAGTATACGAGATAAACTAACTTCCAAGAAGGAAAACGATTAAAAACACTTACATGGTTTTGGCCTTTTGTTTATCGTTTAAATCCAAAAGAAAGTCTTTAAAATCCGTTGCATTTTACAAAATTCATTAAAGATTTGTTGTTCCATACTAAAGTGTGCCATCGAGTTACGCGGTTATGTCAGGCTTCATCCCATGTTATTCTTTTTCAAGCCTAGCAACCATCCTATTAAACGGAATTTCTTCTAGGTATTTTCCAGCTGCATTGCTTAACTCCTAAGTTATTTTCGGGGCAAAAACATCGAGAAATAACTCTACAGTTAGAAACTCTTAGCATGTTTCATTGTTTTGTTAGCACGCCTGACAGGCTGAAACCTGAAAGTTTCTATGCTGACGTCATAGTACATAATTTTTTGCCTTTTGCTGAGAAAACATAAAACAATACTTTGGTTTCTTTCGTATTGCACTTTTCATCATTGTAACACTTGATGGTTCTGGGTTCAGCTGCATTTGTTGAAAAAAAACAGGACGGTGCTGCAAAAAAAAATGCTAACGCATACAAAACTGAATTCAAGACGCCACCTGAAAAAAATATAAAAATCACTCAAACAACAAAACACTACGGAAGGCATGGTATTAACACAAGGTATAGCAACACCAGTGCTAGCATCAAGACCCGCGAGTCACTTGAAATTTATGTAGTGCTGCCTAGCACAGCATTTTCGTGTTGGTTTATTACTCGTACCTTGATAAACTAGAGAATTGTCAAATGTCAATTGGTGTTTCGCTGTTAGTCACCTTCCTTACGACAAACGTCTAAAGCAGCTCAATCTTGTGAATACCTGTATGCCTGATTTGGCGTCTGGTTTTTTTTTTTTTGGGGGCCGCCCCCCCCTCTGACCATCTAGGCACCATTTTGATCTACTTCTTCTATCTTAAGTTTCAAAGAACTTCAGACGAGGGTTGGTGATAAGAAAAAAAACCCTGGACCATGGGATGCCCTCTAAACATCTAATTTGTATCAATAAAATTGGCAGTTCGTTACCAGAAACTTCATCAGTAAAAACACATAAAACAACACAAATCGTGATTTGGGCACCTTTCACGATTTTTGTTGTTTTTATGCATTTTTAATTATGAAGGTTCTGGTAAAGATCTGAAAATTTTATTGATTAAAATTACATATTTGGAGGGCATCCCGTGGTCCAGGGGTTTTGTTTCTTATATTCTATCTATAGGATTTTTTGTATATATTTTGTAAATGTAATGTTACATACTGGTCGCAATGCTTTCTTTGCATTAATATGTTTTAGGTTTGATTCATTGTAAAGCATTGTTTGGTGACAAGCGGTTCTGTTTTTTTTTTTACTACTGTATATGTTAGCAGGTTACAAAAAAAAAATTGCGCAAATAGGCATGTTACACGGCTGTGTTTGTTATAGAAAATAAAACATTTTAAGTGAATTCATTTTGTAAATATAGGATTTGGAAGAATTTACTTCAAATTCTGGCGATGATGGGTTTATAATGTTCAGTTTGGGTACAAACGCCAAAGGAGCCAGTCAATCACCGGCGTTCACTCAAGCACTTCTAACGGCTTTTTCTAAGATGAAACAAAGAGTTATTTGGAAATTTGAGGAAACAATCGAAAACGTTCCAAGCAATGTTAAAATTACTAAGTGGCTTCCGCAACAAGATCTTTTAGGTACGTATAGTATCTTTTAGGAATCAGTATAGTATAGTATAGTATAGTATAGTATAGTATAGTATAGTATAGTAGAGTAGAGTAGAGTAGAGTATAGAAAATAACGGTGCAGAGTGCAGGAGCGCAGGTTCACCCACCTAACCCAACTGTGAAGGCCACACCATCATACGATCTAGGTTCCACAACAAGATATTTTAGGTATACTACTGAATTAGTATAGTATAGCATATACTATAGCATAGTATAGTATAGAATATAGTATAGTAAATGACGGTGCAGCATGCAGGTACACCGCCCAATCCATCTGCGAAGACCATGCGAACACAAAACAACATTTTGTTAGCTATATCCATCTCTTTGATAGTAAGTTCCCTTTATAACACACAACTTAGTTTACCAAAGAAATTGTTCTTATAAAGAAAGTTCTAAATGTGGAATGCCTTTCTTACAGCAAATTGCAAGTCAAGTAATATTAAAATTCCTAATGCAGAGTGTAAAAAAGCTTAAATCTAAACATAAACCCAGATCAAACTATATCCACGTTTTGGTTGTATTATGAGAGAGTGGTTTTGTGAGGAATAGAGGCTACAAATTGTAATTGAATGGAGTTTACATTGTTCAGTAAAAAATTGTTTCCATTTTTAGTGGTGGATCTGGTTTTCCTTTTTAATTGTCTGAAGAACTATGTGATTTCTTCAGCGATACAGTGTTTTGTAATTGGTTCCTTATCAAAAACAAGACGAAAAATGCCTATTTATGCAAATCTACCAACAGTACGTTTGGTTCAGTTTGTACTTTTATTTGTCTAAGTCTTTACATTACTGAAATTTGTTTTTATTGAGTTGTTTTATATAAAAAGGTTCTTTATGAAGAGGTACTTCTTCCATACGAACAGATGGTGGCCAGCTAAACAGTTAACAACTTTTCATTATGAGAAGAAATTCCATGTTTGATGGTTCGTTACATCAAGAGTCTGCAATAATTAAATTTGTTTTAGTCAGGGATAAATGGATTTGTTTGTAGATTTTACTACATTTACACTGTTTGAAGTTGTCTTAGTATAAGGAGTCCAAATAGGCTACCCCAACAAAAAGTGAACTATATTTTTTACTTATTTTAAACCAAAAAATTTCAGCACATTTAGACATCCAGGGGATGACCGCCACCTATCCATCTGGCCCAGTCTACATCTGCTTTAAAATAAACGCAATTTCAAGAAAACATTAAACATTTTTGGCGTAAGCCTCGTCATTCAGATATTTGAAAATACAAATCTAGACACACGCTAGTGTGTCATGGCAAGTTAGGCAACAATCATCACACCAGTTCAATTGTCGATGTTGTAAACCATTGTAGCGCGGCGCCATAGCGTCAGTGTCTTATATCTTCAAGCATAGTTGGGCTCATTTCAGGTACTTGGGGGAAAATATTAATGCGGTACAAAAGCTTAAATTGTGTTGAAATCGAGAGCAATGACCCACCTGACAAAAATTAACTCGTGGGTAATTATCTAGATTAGGGGCACCACGCCAAATCACTTAATTTTTATACTAACCGACGCTACTCTTCATCCTAACACCATTTCACATCACAAAATTCGGGGGAAACGTTTTTTTTTCCAACCATAAATGCGTTTGAAAATAGCACAGCTTCACATACAGCGTTGAGCGAGTGCCGCCATCTTCCTTCTCCGTTGCTTGTAAGCGAGAGGACCGCTCTAGAGATAAGAGAATAGCCGAACCCCAACCTGTTCGTTACAAGTGAACCGCCAAACCGAAGCCGGTACCTGCCTAACCTAAACGACAACAACAACAAAACCAGACTAAACACACTCCTTTTGTCGTTCCGGTTCACACGTTTGGTGTGGTATTGTTGTTAGGTTAGGCAGGTACCGGCTTCTGTTTGACGTTTCACTTGTAACGAACTGTTTGGGTTTGGCTATTCTCTTATCTCTAGAGCGGTCCTCTTGCTTGCAAGCAACGGAGAAGGAAGATGGCGGCACTCGCTCAACGCTGTATGTGAAGCTGTGCTATTTTCAGACGCATTTATGGTTGGAAAAAAACGT
Source organism: Lithobius niger (assembly GCA_023313725.1). NCBI lineage: Eukaryota > Metazoa > Arthropoda > Chilopoda > Lithobiomorpha > Lithobiidae > Lithobius > Lithobius niger. The sequence goes on from JAHWFP010146166.1 coordinate 11,029, forward strand.
TTCCCCCGGATTTTGTGATGCGAAATGGTGTTAGGATGAAGAGTAGCGTCGGTTAGTATAAAAATTAAGTGTTTTTGCGTGGTGCCCCTAATCTAGATAATTACCAACTCGTGTACGAATGCCAGCTAAGCTGCTTTCAATGCAAAATCTGACCCTCTATAACGTTGTAAATGTGTTACGAGTTCCTAGCTAGCTACTAGCTAGCTAGTCCGCTCAATCCCATGTTAATTTCCATAGGGTGATTATTCATCGATACCGAAATAACGGGAAGGCTTCCAGCTATGAATTTGGACGAATGGGTGCAGTACGATACGAACTGCGTACCTTTTAATGGTTTGGAGCTTGGAGGCGTAACGGAAATGGCGTGGGAGGGCGCGTAAGTACGAAAATATTGTTATAACCATTGTTAGTATTGTCGGCATCGTCTCTCATTCGACAGCCAAAGTTTGGCCAATGAGAACGTGGATACTGACGTACGTGCCTAGACACACACCAGTGCATAACGATAAATCTAAACAACGGTGCAAAGAAATATTATTGTATTCACGTCGAATTCACGAAAAATAAACCAACTGTAAAAACAAAGCAAAATAAACAAAGCCAAAAACTGGTAAAGAGGCCACTAAGTTGAGAGTGGTTTGGCCCTTCAAAGGAGTGAGTTCAAAACACCAAAACTAATTAAATAAAACAAATCACAACAAAATTAAAACCAAACCAAAAACCCATAAAGAGGTGATTAAGTTGAGAATGGTTCAGCCTATAGGCAAAAGGTAGTAGCAAATTGTTGAAAACCAATTTCTTGTTAACGTGGCACTTTATAGTATACATCTGCACGATAGTGGAGTTGAGCCATTACACAATTAAAAAAAAGGAGTGA
>JAHWFP010146170.1:0-41778 GCA_023313725.1 Lithobius niger
TTTTAAAGGCTCGCCTTTAAAATTAAAGGCGACCCTTTACTTTAAAGGCTAGCCTATACCGTGAGATAACAGTGCAATACTTTTTTAAAGGCTCGCCTTTAGATTTTAAAGGCGCGACTTTAAATTTTAAAGTTGAGCTGTTAACTTTTAAAGGCGAGCCATTATTTTTTAAAGGCTTGCCTTTAGATTTTAAAGGCTTGCCTTTAGATTTTAAAGGTGCGCCTTTTTTTTAAAGGCACCCATTCTCAGTTTGTATCGCATACGGCTGTGATAGTAGTATGTCCATTAGGCAGGGCGGCTTCTCTGCTGGACAAACCCTAGCCATGCAGAGTGGCTACTAACCCTAACTTTTCTTTACGATAACTCCTGCCCTACTGGTTCGATTTCCATTCTGCTTTGATAATTTGTTGTTTGGGGATAATTTCTTCAACTTACCAATTGGAACCACTGCTCTGTGTCCCTTCCTTATAGAACTTCCGGTACGAATGACCTTGAAGGTCTCTTTCAAGGTCATTCACTCCACTGATATTAGATGTCCCCCGAGCCATTGTTTGTTCGTGTAATGCTTTGCGACCCTACTGCTAACCGTTTTGGATTGGCAGAGGGTGTCTCCAGACATTTGACTCACCCTGTACAGTATATGCATATATATTTTTGGAAAAACATAAACGCGTGTAGATGGGAAACGGTAAGGTAAAGATCCCCTGAAATCCTTTCGAACGATGATATGCATGGAAACGTAAGGGTGCGCAAGATGAGAAAATTGTGCATGTCTGACGAAAAAACCGGGCCTAGGAAAATCTAACGATTGTGTGCCCAGTATCTTGGTGGCAGAACATGTGTGTCTCATGGGAGCAGAAAAAAAGATCTACATAGTTCTTTGGATTTCCATGAGAGAACCCAACAGAGGGTAATGCTTGGTGGTAATGAAGGTAGAAACTCGTGGACCAAATTTTTTTGACAGGGTGAAAGCCTTTGAGGAAGGTAAAGATGAAGACGTAGCCGAAAAATCTTGTAGAGCGAGCCGAAAAAGGGTGAAGAGCGGTAACCCCCCTTAGTTGAAAAACTTCGACTGAGATGTAGTCGTTTTCAATTTTTCCCTTAGTTATGCTTTGTGTTCCCCTCGTTTTGCTGGAAACGTCATAGCTAAGACTATGGGCCTTAAACTTTGACGGCAAACCAGAAGTTATTACCCTGTATATGATTTTATCTTTTTGCGGAAGAGAGAGGTAGGGGGAGGGGTCAAGTTGGTCTCAAGAATACGGTTCAAGGTCGTAGGTGTAGAGCAAGGAGATGAAGGATGACCACTTTTATGGAAGTCTAAGGCGACTTCCTTATTCTTCCCTCTGCAGGTAGCAAGGGGAAGTTGTTTAGCGGAATTGTTGGAGAAATGAAGAATCCCAGGATAAATGGGTAGAAAGTGAGGTGCATCGTTAAAATGACAGATGGAATATGTATTAAAGGAGGCAGAAGGTGACGGCCGATGGCCAGATTGCCTTCACTGTGTCATGAAGGTTGGGGACACCTGGCGTAGTAGAGACATCTTCGGCTGAAGCGTGACTAGATGAAGAAGAGGAAACTTGTAACTGCAACGGGATCTCGAGAGCTGGATTAGTGGGAAGGGCTGATGACGGTGACGATGGAGAAGCAAAGGGGAGTATGGCGAGGGTCTCAAGGGTGAGAAGATTGCTTCCGCCAACGGCTGGCAGCTAACGGTGAACGCATGTAGGGAGGCGTCGAGAAGCTGACAGAGAATAGTGAAAAACTGTCAGGAAGGAAGCGGACTAGACGGCAATGGCAATAGCAGCTTAATTTTAGACTTGGCTAGGATAATCTAAGTAGGGGAATAATGCGATATGGCAGACTCACACACACACATGCACAAGATGGCTGCCCCATGAAAACCAGAAATGCCTCCATTTCCCAAGCCGGTACTGTCATGGTAACCGGAGTTGAAGAGGAAGAGGAAATGCAGTCATTTTGTTACATGGCTGCCCCCATGTTAACCTTTGACTCGCTTTTTGGGGCTGAAGGAGTGACGGGAGGAAGAAAATGGTAGAGGTCGACTTAACTCAGAATTTTATCCCCCTTTCATTTCGATCTCTACAACTTTTGCCGTAGGCACATCCGTTTAGGCTCTGCATAGACTATGCAGTGGTATCTGGAAAAATGCCCCCAACAAAACGCCCCCAGAAAAAACGCCCCTAACAAAACGCTCCCAGGAAAAAAGCCCCCCATCCCCTGGGAAAAATGCCCCCAGCAAAAAACGCCCCCAGCAAAAAACGCAAAAACGCCCCCAGGTAAAAACGCCCCTGGGAAAAAACGTCCACAATAGGGAAAAATGGTTTCATGGTTCGCATCTCTGGTTTTTCCCCATCCTTAACCAGAATTCTTTCTCCAACTAAAATGTTTGGTCAAGTACGAGCATTAGTTTGGTTACGATGACATAAAGCTTCAACAAATTTATTTTAATTTTAAAGGCTTTAAAAATTAAAGGTTAAGATTGTGAGAAATTCCACGCCCTCAGTAGGGATTCATCTAGTGAATTTGTAACTTTATGTCACACTTTACGAAATGTACTGTTTTTCTTTAAAAAAAAAATGATATGACTTAGACAATAAAACATTCTTATATGTGTACTAAATTCTCTGTTCACTATTCACATACTTAGCTATTTTTTTGCCTCAGGGAGCGAAGTATGTCTTTTGATGACGACTGACGATGAAAGCGAGGAGGGGGGGGGCTGGCCACACAAAAATATACACAAAAAAAACCCTCCTTCCTGCATCCCTTGCTTACACAAAATTGAGGAAAGGATGGGGAGGTAAGAATGAGGGGAATGACAAAAGAATAAATATTTTTGTGTATTTATTAAACTCTCTTTTTATTCACATAGCCTGCTGAACTAGTTTTTTCTTTAAACGTTGCTATGAGGTTCCATGTACATATAATTTTATTGTTTGGCATTTTTTTTTAATTTTTTCTTAAATTTTTAATCTAATTTTATGTTAATTTTATTTCTACTGGGGTTTATATTCGTTGAACTAGTTAGCTGGTGTGATAGGTGAGTGTGTTCCTGTGAAGCTGGAAATATGCCCCTACATGCTGCCCTAACCAATAAGGGCAAGAGGCTCCTTTTAGACAGGGGCTTCTCATACATCAAACAGAAGGATGGCGCAGATGGAAAGGAAATTTGGAAATGCGTCAAATGGTATAGTGATATGGTCATGGACGTGTTCACAATCGGCGGGGGGAGGTTACTATACCAGCAATGAACACAACCACGATGAGGATGTTGCAGGGCAGAGAGCCAGAGAAGGCAAGAATGATATCAAGACTCGGGCGGAAACAACGCAAGAAGCTCCTACTCAAATTGTCGCAGCTGCAGTGGCTAATACTCCAGTCTCTGTTCAAGCTCTACTGCCCCCCAAAGACTCTATGAAACGAACCATCCGTAATCAACGAAACGCAGTTTCAGCTCCATTGCCAGAGCCTCAAAATTTGGTGGATTTTGATATTAATGAGTCTTACTCCAGATACAAAGACCAAAACTTCGTCACAAACCGTATCATTATATTCGGAACGGGAAAATATTTGGACCTTTTGGCCACATCACAACACGTATTTGGTGATGGTACCTTCAAGATCACTCCAAAGCCTTTCGAGCAACTGTATACTATACATGCTATCAAATTTCAGCGTACCATCCCCCTGGTATATGCTCTTCTACCTAATCTGACTGAAGCAACGAACAAACTCCTCGTAGAAGCAATTAAGAGCTGAGCCTTCATGGTCACCAGAATCAGTTATGATTGACTTTGAAAAAGCTGCGACAAATGCATTCAAGGCGGTATTTCCCACAATTAATGTACATGGCTGCTTCTTTCATTTTTGTCAGGCCATAAACCGTCATATTACTGGTGAAGTCCGCGAAAAGCATGTCGACGTTAACGATCCAGACTTTGCACTTTTTTTACGACAATTTCCTGCTTTGGCATTCGCTCCGAAAGAAGAAGTGATTAATTCATACGAGGTACTTATAGGATCTGTTTGGTTTGAAGACCACGAAGCCCTTCTGGGCCCTCTTCTTAATTATTTAGAAGGCACATGGATCGGACAGCTTGGGAGAGCCAATCGTCGTCGTCCACCAAGTTGCCCCATTGAGATGTGGAACTGCTACGATTCAACGATTGAAGGGCTTCCACGTACAAACAATGCCATTGAAGGGCGGCATCAAGGAGTCCTCCTTGGTTTCCTGGTGATCGCCCTTCAGTATGGAAATTTATTGAGTTAAGTTAGAACGAGCAAAAAATGGCATGGCAATAGAGCAAGACCTATTCGAAAGAATTACAAATCACATGCCGAAAACATCCAGACCACCGTTTCCAATTTTGGAAATATTACTATTCTAGACTACGTATCTTCGTGGAATCGCCCACAATTTTAATCTCACTGTCTAAGTCATATAATTTTTTTTAAAGAAAAACAGTATATTTCATAAAGTGCATCGTAATGTTACAAATTCACTAGGAAAATCTCCAAGCTTTAAACTGCAATACATTTCATTTTTTTTTTATTTTAATTATTTAAAAATAAAATTTTGCGTCTCTGGTAGGTCTAACCTTGGTGGTAAGGCATTCGGGACCCCAACCCTATACCATCAACCCTTCCTTTACAGCCTGGCCATCGTCTTCGTTTTAAACTTTAAAACTCTTAAACTTTAGTAATTTTTATTTTCTGTTTTAACTTCGGATAGCAGTTAGTGACCACCAGGTCCTTGCCATTCCGAATGCGTTTGCAACAAACTTATGAGTATCATTATTATTATTATTATTATTATTACTATTATTATTAATTGCTCACAATTTTAACCTTCAATTTTTAAAGCCTTTTTTTATTTTTTTTAAATAAATTTGTTGGAGTCTTACGCCATCGTAACCAACTAATACTCGTACAGTTGAACTGGCTCAATTTTGAACTTTAACAAACGTTTTAGATGGAGAAAGAATTCTGGTTAAGGATGGGGAAAAACCAGAGATGTGAACCCGGAAACCATTTTTCCCTACTGGGGGCGTTTTTTCCTGGGGACGATTTCCTAGGGGCGTTTTATTCTGGGGCATTTTGTCTGAGGCCATTTTTTCCTGGGGGCGTTTTTTCCCCGGGGGTGTTTTTTCCCCGGGGGCGTTTTGTTGCAGGCGTTTTTTCCAGGGGCGTTTTGTCGGAGGCTTTTTTTCCTAGATCCCTACGCGGTAGGTACTTACGAAAAAATGAATGACCCATGTTGGACTTGACTTAATTTTGTTTTTTCTTTTAACCGAAAGGAGTTGGTCGGAGGGCCCAAGCTCCGTTAACGAACTGTACGTGGCTTTCTTACCCTACGGGCGGTAAAATGGTAGGGTTCGAAAAACCGAACGTTTCCTTTGTTACAGTTCATAGTGGGCATGTTTGACCGACATGATCCAAAACATTACTAATGTCGTTTTTACCCGCGCACTCATTCATACACACACTTACACTTGTATACACACTGGATGAGCTTTTAGGATGGAAAGGAAAGGTAAGGTAAGGGAGGGGTGGGATGGGATTGGGTAAGGGTATGGCAGACTTCCAACGTGATTCAGCCCAGGCATCATTATCTAACAGGGCCCACGAAGTCCTCGATAACATAGTCGACCGCACCATATAGAAAAGCGGAGGAGGGCTTAAGATTTTTCTTTCTTCTCTGCAGCACGCTTCACTTTCATTCTTTCAGCATTTCTTTTCCTACTCTCCTGCTTTTTTTGCACCGTCATTTGCATCCGTTTTGATTTCTCTCTTTCAGCATTTCTTTTTCTACTCTCATGCTTGTCTTGCTCCGTCATTGTGTCCGTTTTGATTTCTCTCTTTCAGCATTTCTTCTCCTACTCTCCTACTTTTCTTGCTCCGTCATTTGTGTACGTTTTGATTTCTCTCTTTCAGCATTTCTTTTCCTACTTTTCTACTTTTTTTGCTCCGTCATTTGTATTCGTTTTGATTTTTCTCTTTCAGTGTTCGTCTCTCTCAACCCCAACTTTTTGTCTTCCGTCATGGTTGTCCGTCTATGCTCTTCCTCTTTGACTCTACGCTTTTTCTTCGCTGGGGGTAGTGCCTCATACCGCTTACGCTCGACCTCTCTCTTTCTCACCTTTCTTGGCTCCTCCACGTGATCGGATTCTGCAGTCTTCTCTGTCGGTTCTTCATCAACTCGTATCTATGAGACGCATTTGCATCCTCCTCGACCTTCTTAGCTGCATTGGCTTCGACTTGAGCTTGGATCCAGACAGCGATGCTCGCCTTCTCCTCGTCTTCCTCATTGCCGACGATATCTACGTCGGAGTCGAAGTCGTCCTTGTATTCCTGCCAGGTACTGGAGTCAATATGGCCGATGGCCAGAGTTTTGATACTATCATCTAGGATGAATCTCTCTTGACGTGACTTCTTCAAGGGGGTTGGAAGATAGCTTTTCATGTGAGGCGTTGACGGCCGTGTAGAGGACGTTCGCTTGCGAGATTGCTCTCAGGCCCAGTCTAATGCATTCGTCCGTGTCGAGAAGGACTGATGTTGGTAATTCGGTTTTCTTGGGCAGGTAAAGTCCTGTTCCGAAGTCAATGGTTACTTCAGTTATTAGGAATTCGGACTCTGGGTAGGTGTCGAAGTTCTTGAAGGCTGTCCCCGCAACTCCTGTGGCTTTGAAGAAGTGGAGTGGCTGTTGTTTCACGTTCTTGTCCCTCAGGGCGAAGCCAAATCCTGTAGTAAGAACTCTGTTGATGGCGGGAACATTGTCGAGTTTCGAAGGTTTGTATAGGAAGCAGTCTGGTATTATATCTTCTGCTGCCTTGTGGAGAGTGGGAAGGGGTATGTTGTTTGCATCTTCAGGGTTTTGGTCTGTAAACCAAATGTGACGGTTCGGGTTTTAAAAAACATTCGTATGTGTTTCCAATGAGTCCACGGATGTGGTTTTCGCATTCGTCTTGAAGCGGGTTAAAAATTGCATTCGCATTCGCATTCCGAGTTGTCTTTGCATTCGCAATCGTGTTTGTGGGCATGACCATGTTCGATGCGGTTGCATTCACATTAGGTTGTCTTCTGGCATTGGCATTCGCATCCGTGTTGTTTTTTGTGATCAAATTAAGGAGTGATGCGGAGTCAACCAGGGAGTCCTCGTCATTCTTGTCTGTGATTGGGTCGTTGATGAGAGGCAGAAGTTGGTGCGAATGTTTGGCTTTCTTCGGTATACTAATTAAAGAGGAAGTGGATGTTACCCAATTCGCTGTTCTCTTAAAATGGATTGAAGAGGAAACAGAAGGGGGTGGCATTTCCATTCGGTACCCGAATTCCTGAATTGCACGGTCAGCAAGTCGGTGTACTTCTGTGGGCCCGAAGAAAGAGGTACGGGACGAGTAGGATGATAAATCAATTGGTTCCGTTACTGTTTGGGCTTGGAGTGACTTGCACATTCATTTGAGCTTCTGGTAAGCCTCTGGAGCTTCAAAGAAGTCAGCATCGAAGCTTGATTGGTTAGTGCTTTGAGCAGGGGAAAACTGTTCTCCTTATAGCGGTGAGACCTGTTTGATTCCAGAAAAATGTAATCTTCTTGTCAGTCACCCAGGATCCTTTTCTTCTTCTTCCTTTTGCGAGCGGCAGCGGTAGCATTCGCATTCGCCGTAGCATTGACAGAAACTGTGTCAGCCGTAGCGTCCGCAGTAGCATTCGCATTTGCATTCGGTGTTGCTTCGCCATTCGTATTCGGAGCAGCATTCACATTCGTATTCGCATCCGGGGATGGCAGTAGGACCGCAAAAACGGCGTCGTCAGGGTCAACGGCGGGCACAGTCGGGAGGCAGAAAGATCTCTCCGTAACCTCGGCGGGCTTTGAACTTGACATCCTTCTTCTTCAGGTAAAATCGGCGAATGATGGGAAACAGACGAGCGTGGAGACGCTCTGGAGGAAAAATGATGAGGACTGAATGCGCTGCGCCACTTTATATAGAGGACCTGCGCACAAAGATGCACAAGGAGGGTTACACCGCCGGCCACTACTGAGCACCGAAAAACCTCCAGGGAAACAGCAACGTTCGAGGAACTTATGCTAAAAATTAACAGGTTATAGATTTTTCAGCAATAGAAATAAACTTTACTGAAAGATGGAAAAAAAAAACAATGCAGCGGAGATCCGTAAACAATTGTTGATGGAGAACAGTCAGTAATGTATAACATTCTCACAAAACACTATTACAGTTTGTAAAATAAGGTAAAAATACATAGAACTGTAAGAAACAATAACAACTAGCTCACTGAACCACAGTGACGAAATACATACGGAAAAAGAGGTATGAACAATGTTGTACCCCTGTATTTTAACAAACTTCCAATCGAGATAAATATTAAAAATTGGAATGATATGAAGAAAAAATTAAAAAATGGATTCTCAAACAACATAATTAACATATTGCAATATCTTATAACATGTACAATTGTGCATGTTTAAATTAAACTTCATAAGTACTAATCTCTAATTTACTATATAAACAAATAGCCTATAATGATTTGTTCAATTTTAGCTTGCACATACAAGTCCTTCTGGATTTTTGTGCTTGTACCGTGCAGGTTTTAACTGTTTCTGTACTTGTAAATGAATAAAGCTATTATTATTATTATTATTATTATTATTATTATTATTATTATTATTATTATAAGGAAAATACTTCCAAGTCTTTACAATGTGAAAAATGTTCTCGATGTTAGAAACAAAAAAAAATGGTTTTCGAGTCCCTGATTATGTAGACTGTGAAATATGGAATTGCCCTATATGGATCTACATCAAAATCAATCATTAAATATTAAACAGTTGCAAAAAGTAATTAACAAGGCCGTTAAAATTCTTTTTAAAAATGAACTAAAAAGTAGTAAAGATATTTACAACTACTTAAACTTTTTAACTGTAAATCAGTCACATTGCTTTGAAGTAATAAGGAAAAATTACTTTAAAACAGAAACTAGGACTAAGACAGAGAGATCTGTTAGAGGTAATAATGATGGGTTTGTGAATCACTATGGAGCAACTCATATGACATCATACCAAATTACTTGAACAAAATACCTTTCAAACTTAGATATCTTAAAAATTATAAAATCATGGTAAAGGAAATCAAACATTGGCTTAAAACAACTTAGTTTATGTATAAATACAGATGCAAACCTATTTACGTTGCCTTTTGGACTTATATGTCAGACTGCCTGAACGGGGAATCGAACCTAGGACCTTTTAAATCAAGGGCCAAGGTCCTACCGCTGAGCCAGACTGACACGTCCAAAAAGGTCCTGGGTTCGATTCACCGCTCAGGCAGTCTGACAATACAAAAAAAAGGCCGTGTCAGTCTGGCTCAGCGGTAGGACCGTGGCCTTTGATTTCAAAGGTCCTGGGTTCGATTCCCCACTCAGGCAATCTGACATACAAGTCCAAAAGCAACGTAAATAGGTTTGCATCCTTATTTATTTAACCATTCTCGAGCCCATTGGCTTTCCGTCCCATTTAGTTTAGAGCTGTAATGTATTGTCTTTGAAATTTATAAGGAAGATTTTTTGAATTTTTTGATAAAATTTCATAATACTTTTCTTCTTTGTATTATATTATCTTTATTAACATATAATGGATCTAACAGATGTATTACAATTTCTGAAATTTAATGTTTTCTTGCACACACAAGTAATTTGACTTCGTGTCTTTTGTCCATCACGTACCTACATGTCATGTACAAATTATTAAAGCTATATTATTATTATTATTATTATTATTATTATAATGGAAACATAATTAATGGAAACATATAATAAATCATTCTGAAAACTGTAACTTCATGAAAAGTGGAAAACATCAACACATCTGTGAAGATACATGTAAAAAAATAGAAATTAAACAATCATCAAAGTACTTAGGAGTTCACATTGATTCACACTGGAATTTTAAACAACACATTATTAATTTAATAAGTAACTTGCGTAAAATTATACCAAGATTGTATAAACTTAAGAATATCATGAATGCAAAAAATAAATTGATTGTATATGAGGCATGGATTGTTAGTTATCTAAGGTATGGAATTGAATTGTATGGTTTTACGTCAGAATGTTTAATAAACAGACTACAGAAAGTGCAAAATAAAATAGTGAAAATATTTTTCGGAAAAGTTAATGATCAACTGAGGAGGTTTTTAAGGAAAATAAAATATTAAAGGTTAAACAGTTAAGAGACTATATTGTCATAACAAAAAATTACTATAAAAACACGTACAAAAATTACGATCTACACAAGCAAGATAGGCTGAGGTAGAAAACACAGAGATTTAAAATACCAAAATGGAATAACACATATGGACAAAGAAATAAGGCTTATTATGTACCTTTCATTTTCAATAATTTACCAAAGCATATGTTATTGTCTGAAAACCTTGAAGTACTTAAAAGAAATTTAAAAGATATGTTAAGTAGCATTTAATTAACTAACAAACTGAATTTAAAAGTGTTGTAACTAACAATAAATACAAGTCGCACAATTTCTATATGTATATATTTAAGTCCTAATTTATAACGTGTAGAGTTAAGATTGTAAACTAATATATATATTGTAGACTCACACAAGTTTTTAAGTAAACTTTGAGTCATTTCTGCAATAAATTCATTATTATTATTATTATTGCTAGCACGCACAAGTCTTGCAAGACTTCGTGCCGGTACATGTCAATGTACATACTTGTACTTGGAAAACCGTTATTATTATTGTTATTAAATAAATACAATTATAAATCTAAAAACTGAAACGTCTTTCCACTACCGGCTTAGCTTCTTTTTCTAATTAATGTCATTTAAAAATTTAAAAATATTTGCCTGCAATAAGTAGTACATGGGGCCTTCCAACTTATAACCCCAATCACAATTTCATATGCCTTGCCTAGTAAGTAAAGAGTTAAAGAAGATAAGCTCATGATAAAATTACCACATGAATAGCATGGAAGCAAGCCCCCGATATTTGTGAGCACGTTTTCAGATATTGTTGGTTCATGATAGGAAAGTAAATTCTACAACGCTAGGCCGCTAACGAATGTACCTTGTGATTATATAAAACGCCCAGCTTTACTTACCAGTTTTCTGAATCATTTGTAACAGTTTGTTGTTGAAACTTCATTTTTTTAACGTAATTATTGTATTTCGAAATGAACCATGAAAAAAGCGAATAAGTGAAATGACACACTGGCGAATGGATGTTGGAGCACTATTGGACGTCAGCCCCAGACAAGATGTATATGAGTGCATAAACATAGTACAGTTACTTACCAAGTTCCATTCGTCATAATACCACACACTATTCGGAGTATGGAGAATTGCTGTAAAAACGTGTTGGTGTAAAAGATACACACAGAAGCTTAGCCGACCAAGGGGGAAGAATATCGTTGATGATAAGAAGGAGTTGATGAAGCCTGTTGGAACAAAGAACAAAAAGTTAGTAATGATAGTCTAAATGCAAAAAAAAAAACAGGATTATTCTTAGACAATCACAGGAATACAAATAAAAGCCAATTTAATACTCGCGACAATTCGATTTGGCATTTTCACTTATTCTGGGGTATCGTTTACAGATACTGGCAACAAAGTTGAATTACACATTTACAAGTTTTAACACAAGATAAAAAAAAAACTGAGAAAATCCGACACAACATTTGCAACTTATGCTGGAATAACATTTACAGATACTGGAAACTAAGTTGAAATACAAGGTTTCACCTGGCAAAAAAAATTTTTTTTAATTGAGAAAATTCAAAGCAACATATGGACTTTATCATAGAATAACGTTTACAGGTATGAGCAACAAAGCTGCTTTGATAAACTGTGTTCTCTGATTGTACACAAATTCTTCTTGAAATAGAAATCCAGTTAGAGCCCTCATATCTCACCTGCATTTCCTGTTGCGCAAGCTATGATTAGCCAAGAAATGCCAATGGCCCACATTGGACGAAAAACTCCGGCATACAGAGAAGATTTGATCGGAGATGGCATTGTACCAGTACTGACGTATGGGTGAACAGCAAATAAAACTGACAAATTACAGGTAGCTGCTAAAATCCAGCATATAGTAGCTCGAACCTATAAAAAATTGAATTAAAAATAAAAATATTGAAAGAAGCACAAGGCAATCTAATGTTAAACATTAATTTTAATAAATCATAAAATTCCCAATTGTTTGATCTAATCAGCTATGTAATTTAGTGCATACGAGAAAACATCATTTAATCTCCAAATTGGATATGTGTTTGAATTTTATTTTTGCAAACTATAGAATGGTTAGTTGCACGACTCCTGAATAAATATTGGGCGTTAATGAAAGTATTTTGCTGGAGCGTTGACGTACTGAAATCATCTGCAAGCATTTAAATACTTCCGAAGTCGCCAGAAGTCGCCAGAATTATAAACATGTAAGTGAACTTCTTAATAAATTTTCTGTAGGTGTAACCTTCCATCTTCTGGCAACATTTGATGTTGGCTATCTCCTCACTTTTGATTTGTACTTGTTTTAATTTACATCTTCATGATACTTTAGCTTATTGACGATGCCAACCTATTGTTAACAGTGGTTGGTTGCTAAAAGGAAAGTCGGAATTTTAGGACATTGCTACAACTTAGCATGGTGATGAGAATTTATCCTATTTTTTTTAATTAATCAGAATTTCCTTTTGTTAATGATAGAAACTTTGACAGTTCTCCAACGATTTGCGATCTGCTGTCGTTTTCACAGCACCTATTCATCACTGTGTCAAATGTATGCATATTCGTAGCTCTTCGTTAGGTTTTGGTACAATGACTATTGGCTGGACCCATGTGGTTGGCCCAGCCGCCCATTAGAGTATATCAATTTCTTCCTTTCACTTCAGTCGGTTTTCCACTTTTCCACATAGATGAAATGCTATGCAATATCTTGTGGTAATACCCCGCTATTCTAGTTATTGGCCCGGAAGAAACAATGGTCTAACAATGCTTTTTTCAAACTGCGGGCTAATAACTACTATGTATAGTTATTGACCGGCACGTTTGAAATCATTGAAGTATCAACGAAACGTTAAGAAATACCGTTGTATCTGTAGTTCTACTGCTCTATCTGAAAGTAGAACTACAGATTTCGAATTTCGAATTTTTAGTTGTATTTATTCACTACAAAGGAATAGGTGCATCTTCGTCACTATCTGTAATTTTGACAGCTACATTAAGAAATATTATTGTAGCTGTAGTGCAATACTTTTGTGAGTGATGTAGTGCTCTATTTGACAGTGATTTTTGACCAGAAAGATATAGGCACATCTTCGTCGCTGTGTCCAAAAATGAACCTATACTGACAGTAATATTAGAATGTTGCAGTTAGCTATTGCGATACCGATCCCCTTCTTTGTATTGTCTTGAACATTGTTGCTCGATTCCGAAGTCCCCCATCACATCGAGCAGTGAAACGTCACTGATGAATAGCCCCATCAGGTAACTTCTATTAAAATTTTTCGTATACAGAGCATTGTTGAAATGAGAAATTGTCTCATCAAAGTACTGTAACAGTAGAAGTCTTGGGACGTCGTGCTAGCAAAAATTGTTTATGTATTGTAGCTCGATTCCTAATGCTCCATCACCGATCATGTAACAAATACCCAACAACAAATGACCCCTTCAAATAACTTCTCTTAAAAATTTTAAGAGAAGTTTTACAATACACCTTTTGAAATCGCACGGTAGACATTGTTGCAAGGGCAACGACTATCAAGGAATTTGGTAATCCTCGTGTTATCGTGTTATCCTCATGTTATCATGAGCTGGATATTCGTCGGTTTAAGGCCCTCAACCTTGGGCCATTCAGAAACAATGTCGGAGATTTTCAGGCAGTAACCTTTATTTAACAGTTGGAGGGGGAAAAGTATTAATTTAATGTTGACTGCTCAACTTTAGTTGTTCAGGAAAACATTTTTCGAAAATATTTGCTGGTAAAATGTCAGTCATTAATGTAATCAATTTATTGTTTATTAATATAGTAACGGATGGGCATTTTTGTTTGCATTGAATGTTCATTAGAACTAAATCGTGATCACTTTCTGAAGTTGTAACGTATGTGCATATCACTAACGTTTTGTTTGTGCTCGAGAACATTTTACATCTTGTAATTTCAGCGTCGAATTTCCGTCGTTTCATTTTTTGGCACATTCTCCCGGAATGATTCTTTTCCTGGCACTGATAGCACGATTGACCTTTGGCAGAGCAAGGTTTGTCCTGGCAGAGCAAGGTTTGTCCACACGCATGTATTATTTGCGGCATGCTCGGCACTGATGATTCTTTAGTTTGTGTGAGCATAACAGACATTGTTTTATGCTTCTGCTTCTGTTTTGAATATTGGTCAGTGAAATTATTGCATGCAACCTTCATTGACCCGCCAAAAGTTCTTCAAATCCAATCCTGGACGAAAGAGACCAAAGACTACCCTCCCTACAATTCTCAATTCACAGAGAACTGAACCTCAGAGCATGGGAAGGAACATCCCATTCTCTGAGGTTCAGTTCTCTGTGAATTCAGTTGAAATAGACATTAAGAAGTTAAAGTCAAACAAATCTTCTGGACCTGATGGTCTCTCGGCCTTTTCTTTTGAAGTAGCTATTTAATGTCATTAGTAGTCCTTTGTCTGTTATTTCTCCCAATATTTTGCCCAGACTAAACTCCCAAGTATTTGGAGTAAAGCAGTAGTTATCCCTGTCTTTAAAAAGGGGGCTCCCCTTTGGACCCACGAAACCATAGGCCCGTCGCCCTCACCTGTGTCGTGTGTAAGGTCATTGTCTTATCAGTCTTATCAGTTCCAAATATTAAAAAAACAAGAACACTACATTATTAACAAATTAGTAGCAAGTTAAAAAAGAGGAAACCAGATGAGCTTTACAATCAACACATAAATATAGAAATAAATTGTGGGAAGTAAATCAAGTTAAATTTCTTATCTGAACTTCCCCGTGAGGAGCGACATTTATGGAAAATTCGAACAACACTGCCGTCCCAAAAAAATAGCCCCCGACTTTTGGATAAACAATCTTACTTGAATTTTTGGCTATGCGTGTCTTTAATTTTCATGCGTCAAAGTAATTTTCTCACAAAATACGAAATTCGTAACGTCTGACAAAATGTAAGTATAAGGGCACGTTTACGCAACCACTCGTTTTTGCATTCTCACAGCTAGAAGCTAGAAATCACCTCAAATTCCAACATGGCGGCAGTTTTATGTCTGCAGCCTCGCAACGAAAACAGCAAATAACGTGAGTTTAGAAGCTTATGGGAAAGTTGTTTCGTCATGAGGAATTCTTTATATTATTGGCACGGATTATAAGACTGCAAGTATTTACTGAAACGATGTCGGATTTAGCTAATCTATTTAGCGCTGTTACCATGGCAATGTCACCTTTGCCATCGCGATTGAGTTCTAGCTGCGAGAATGCAAAAGCGAGTCGCTGCGTAAACACGCCCTAACAGGCAGGCGCACACACTGTCATTATCTATAGCTAACTCGACGCTCCTAGTGCACTGACCTTCACTGCCAGTGGCTCTCGATTCCCGAGAGGGCTCCTTTCTCTACGATGTTATAGCAAAAATAGTGGCACGAGCCACTTCATTTAGAGTCGTGCGTGGCACAAGATACGAGCAGCCTGTTGAAGTCAAAATAGTGGTTCACAGATTCAAAGACCTCAATATTTATGTGTAGTAAACACGTTTATTAATAAATTGTGGTTTCTGAATCTCAAGTCAACGAACTCTATTCAAAAACCGACGATGCAAACTGCTGTCTCCCAGTGTCAGGAGAAACCACTCGAGTACCCACCTTCTAGCACATCCTGCGTGTCTTTTCCCTACAAAACGTTGTCATTAACAGCCGGACAGCTGGTGTATTTTTCTACACTTTCGTGACGGGCAATATTTATGGGAATTTCCGAAACAATCTTCACTAGCTACCAGAAAGAACGTGGATTTTTGGATGGGTGAGTTTGTTTGAACTTCTGTCACCAGTCACTAATAGAAAAGCTTGCAAATTATGCGCACGAAAGCACACACCCCACAGAAAAAGCCAGTGTGCTCGAAACGGTCCACCCCTCACCCTGTCAAACCTGCAAAAGCATATGGGAGAAGGGTTGAAAGGCTGAAAACATGGTTAAATGACCCGGGTTGAAAGGCTGAAAACATGGTTAAATGACCCCCCCCCCCCAAAAAAAAAAAAACAACACATTGTAAACAACATTCTTTTGGCGGTTTATCCTCTCACCCCTGCAAAATTGGAAAATTGCACTGGAAACTTACACAATCGAACGAACACACATTCCCATATCCTTTAAAAAAAAACCTGCATGTTGGGAAGGGAAGCAGGATGAAAATGACCCACCACCACCTCAACCCCCTCCCCGCACTCTGTAGAAAAAAGCTCATCCAATGAGCAGGTAGGAAAACCAAAAAGCATGGCTTTTTGGAGGGCTTTTCAAAACGGACTGTTTTGCAACATTTCGCCTACTACTTGTGTTAGTGTTATACGACAAAGGAAGTTCTGTTGATCTTGTGTCAGAAAAACTAGTCAAATACTGGCGTAAGTTAAAAAAACTGCCTGAAAAACCAACTAAATCTTGGTTTTAAACAAGTCATATGGTTTGCTGCTAACAACAGCTTGTGTTTGTAAAGGTATTGTCGATGGGGTTGAAGTTATTCTTGGTGTTAAACCTGTGGATGTTCTAAACTCTCTTGGTAAACTAGGCTAATGTCTAATAGCGAACTGAATATTGAAAGTACTGTGCCGCATGTTCTGCCAGTCTTAGATATACATTGTAAATCAGGGAAAAGTGAGAAGGTCACTGATGAGCCTAGTGCTCGTACGGGTAGCTCAAAGGATGCCTGCAAGGTACACCTATTAAAGGCTACAAACTGACTTCTTAAAGATGCTTCCCACAAAGTTAACCGGACAAGGCTGTAGACTTAGTAATGAAACCTGGTCATAGTACATAATACATTTGTAGGTTCCGGATCACTGCAGTGGCTTTTTGTGTGTTTATTCTGTCATGGGTATACGTTAAATCTGTGGTGTTCTTTCAGTTTTGAAAGGATGACGATTTACGGTATTACCTAACACGACTGTTTGCTTGAATGCAATAATAATAATAACAATTTGTCACGATAGCAACAGGTCTGGCAAGGACCCTAAAATCGCTAACAGCCAGCCTAAGTTAAAAACAGAACACAATCATATATAATGATAGAGATTGGACAAGGGAAAGGGAGGGGATTAGTATTCGAACACGAATGCCTTATCACCAAGGTTAGACCTGCCAGGGACGCTAAGGCTCCCGATGGCATCGCCAAACGTGTTTGACACGGGAGGTGTAGGATCGGCCCAAGTAAAAAAAAAAAGCAGATGAACAAATGAGACGGTTAAAAAGCATCGTTTTGTAAAAAAAAGTATAGTGTATGATAAGTACTAAAAACAAAAGCATCCCCAAAATGGGAATTGTCACCACCTAAAAATGAATAAATAAATAAATAAATAAAACACTTTGTTGCAATAGCAACACGTCAGGCAAGGACCGAGGGTCACTAACAGGCAGCCAAAGTTTCATGGGGCGGGAGCAGACTTATGAAAAGTGGAATCATCTGCAAGATTACATATTTAACTCGGAGGATACGACCGACGCATAAAAATCTCTAGATTAAATGAGCTGTGGCAACGCCAAAACATATGAATCATGCGCAAGGTGATAATTTCATCTGGTAAAGAATTCCAAATCTTAACACGCAATGCAAAAAAGCTACGTCTACAATCTAAGTATGATGTTTGCACCGTAAGCTTTAAGGAATTACCTCTAGTCCTATTTAACTCTGACAGGTCAAAAAGAGGCGTATCCACCCCCACTATGCCATGAATAATTTGGTAGGTAAGAATAAGAGCGATTTTGATTCTCGGTAGTTCGAGTGGGTCAAGTTTAAGGATCTGCAGCCGTCTTCCATGTGACAGGTTCCACAAGCCAGGCAATGCCTTGGTAAACCTTTGCTGGACTGACTTGACCGCATCAATGTCGTGAAGCAAATGAGGGAACCAAACGGGGCTGGCGTACTCCAAAATTGAATGCCCAAACTTAGATTTCGTGTTAACCGGACGAAAAGCATCTGTTAACGAAAGCTACGCAAGCATATGCAGGTGCAGTAATTTTGCTACAGTGCAGGCTGAACTTGAGTCCATCACAAGACCAGACCCCAAGATCTTTAGTCATGCTAACTGAAGGAAGAGGGCAATTATCAAGATAATATGGTGTCCCTGGATTTAAATTTCCAATATGCATAATTTGGCTTTGGTTGAAGAAATTGGCAGTTGCCACTTGTCCGACCAACTGGAAACGTAGTCAATCTTAAGGGCCACAACGCGCCGTCATCAGTATCAATAACAGCTTTATCGATCTTAAGATCGTCGGCAAACTTTAAATTACAGACAGATGAAGGATTAGAAGATAAGTCGTTTAAGTAGACCGCAAACAACAACGGGCCCAAAACGGAGCCCTGTGGTACACCGCTAATGAGAATCAAGGATGATGAAAAGGAATCACCGACCAATACATGCTGAGATCTGTTGTTAATAAATGCAGATATCTATTTCAATAGCTTTCCTCCGAAGCCTAAATTTTCAAGCTTAAAGAGCAGCTTGGAAAGCGTAATCGACTCAAAAGCCTTCTTAAAATCGAAGTACACCACATCAGTTGAGACTCCCACATCCAGGGCGCTCGTCCACCTATCGAGGCACATTAAAAGTTGGTGAGTTGTTGAGCGTCCAGGCATAAAGCCAAGTTGATTGTTACCAATTAAGTTGATTTTATCACAGACATCATAAGGTCACGGATGACTGACTCCATGATTTTGCACGGAATAACCATTAGCGCAATTTGTCGATAATTGCCGGGATCCGCAGTATCACTCTATTTAAAGATTGGTACATCAACAGCCGTCTTCCAAAGTGTTGGTAATTTACTCTCACCAAAAGACAGATTGAACAAAGTAGCCAGTGGGAAATTAACTTCCCTACAAATTTACTTGTAGATGAAGGCCGAGAACCCATCTGTACCCAAAGAGTGGCTCGATTTTAGCTTATTGATCACATGTGAGACAGAACTGGCAGTAAAGATATGTTGTTGTTAATACTGAAAGAAGAAACTAATTCTGAGTCAAACAGTGGGTTAACACTGGCATCGTCGAGCACCCCATTTGAGAGAAACAGTATGTTCAGAATTTCTGCCTTAGCACCGTTGTCTGTAATGAAACTGCTACCAGATTTAAGTGGAGGGAAGGTTCTTGACGTAAACCTATCGGTATATAAATTTGGTTAGCTTTCTACTCACTCTAAATTATCTTTAGTTAAAGCCTTCTGCATCTAATAATGGTTTAGAATTAAAACACGCACTTAATAGATGCAGGGTTAGGACGCCATTGCAATTGTAACAAAAGTTCCTTTGCAAAAAAAGTTTAACATAAAACAAGAAGTGTTATAAAATGAGCAACAAAAACCAAACCAGTCCTAACTTGCATAGCTTAGCTTAGCTTTTGACACACTCCTAGCTGTAACCTCGGTGTCAGAAGGAGAGAGGGACAATTTTGCTAAGTAAAGCCCATCGGAAATTCCTAGTTTCTCTTACATGATACAATCGACATGACCACGAGACATCACAGGGCCCTTCTCTTACTGAAAATACCAGGGGAGGCTGAGGCAGGACTCAAAGCCGAGACCTCTGGCACACAAGACGGTCATGCTAACCATCAGGCCACCTTCCCCATCCACACCTGCATAGCGGGTGAAGTAAATATGACAATAAAAGTATTGGTATAACACTACTTCCCACATTTTCACGATAATTTATTCTCGGCAGGACAAACAATTCATGCAGGTTTCAAAATAATTCTTGAAGATTGGTGCTGTAGAATTTTTCACACCCAACTGGTAGAAGAGTGATAACAACACAGTATATTTGTAGACTACTTATAATTTTTAATTAATTTGAAGATAGAAATAACTTAAAAATCAAGAAGAATAAAATATCAGTGATGTTGAAACAAGCCTGCAACTGGAAAATAGCATGAATAAATCAATACAAGCACACGATAACGCCAACTTATCTTCAGTTACACATAATTCAAGATCAAGGTAATTAATTGTAAATTAAATGTGGCAAATAACTCACCCTAAAGTTATAAAAATGATGGAAAAACAGCATTAGGGCATAAAAGATTTATGCATGTTGCAATTTCAACACTTGAGAAAATTGCTAAAGTTGACGCACTCAGAGATTTCAGTAAGCCTCAAACCGTGAAACGTAAGAGAAACTCTAGTACTTCATGTGTCCAAAGTAACACCACACTTAAAGCCTTTTGCAAAAATACCAGATAATTGCACACTGAAAGACTACAAATCGTAAGCAGGCAATCATTACTTTGTTACATTTATAGACGATTACAGTAGATACGTAACAATAGCACTCGTGAAAACCAAAGATGACGTCTTTAAACATTTTAAACCGTACCATGAAATGGGCGCGCATAAACTGGTTGTAAATTGCAAGTTTTACAGTCAGACCACGAGAATGAATATGACAACAATGCCATGCGTGAATACATGATTTAAAAAATAATAGTAAAGACCAGTTTTCACCCCTATACATGCCCGTAAGCACTGGAATGACGGGTCCTTAGTCAGGGCAACTCTGGCAGAACAAACCTTCTACTAAACTTTTGGGGTGAACTAGCTCACACTACTGTATTTTTGCGTATTTTCTGTAGAAACGTACATAAAAAAGATTGTAACACTTGAGTAATTATGGATGCCGTCGAAACTAAAGCAAACTGTGAAATATTTAAAATACATTGGACGCTGAACCAAGAGGAACGCCACACATAATATGATAAAGGGATACGATGAACAATCAAGATCACATTGCATATACGATGTAGAGTCAAAGAGGATGATTGTTAAATGAAACGTTAAATTCCAATATCAGGAATTGGGAGTAACAAGGAATTGGGAATTTGAATTTGAATTTACTCTACAGAGCCGTGACCCGTAGTCATATGCCCTGATACAACAACTAAAATTACAATCCATCACAATACTCAACTGTTCACCATCACCCCATTCTTAAAAGTCCAAAGCACAAAGTACCTCCAACCGACCAATATAGCAAATCACACAGAACCAAGATTACCACATTGAACAAGGATCCGGTAGATACAATGAACAGATGAAGGAAGAGCACTTGAACAACCGAGCTTGACAAAAACCCCCGTAGCCTCAACAAATGCGGCTACCGCACGGAGACGCCGCACACATTCCCTACCTCCAATCAGAGACAGAAGATGAGGTACGCATGGATGTGTCTGCATCCACCTAGCAATAATATTTCTTTGGGCAAAATATTTCCTACAAGAGTACAAAAAGTGATCGACCGTCTCCGCGCATTGACACAATGTGCAGTCTGGCGACCCCTCCCACCCCAGCCTATACTTATGGGCACGAAGCAAAGCATGTCTTCTCAGTAGCCTGGACAGAACCCGCGCTGACTTCAGGGAGAAATAGTCTAAAACAGAGTCAAAACTACAGACTGGCTGCAACTGAAAAAGGCAGCGTTCCGTTGCCGCAGTACGCCACTCCTCATTCCACTCCACTCGAAAACTCTCACGTATTATTGGTTTCCTCGCCCTAGCCGACAACGTGAGGGACACCTCCGGAAGAGCAACATTCCAAACACTTTTAGCTAGCCCATCCGCCTGGACATTGCCCTGTATACCCACATGTCCTTTGACCCATCTCAGAACCACCACACCAGATCGCAGTGCTGCCCACAACTTCGAGCAGATAGAAAAGATCAATGAATCACTTACATCGAGTACCTCAGCCGAGCTCCAGATTCTACTTACTGCTGATCTTGAGTCAGAATGAATCTTAAACGATGGCAGGTCCATATCAATAGCCACATCTAAAACCACCGATATAGCAACGAGCTCACATGCAGTGCTAGAACACACCGCTCTCACCCTGCGACGCAAAAACAACTTAATGGTGGGAATAACCACCCCTTATCCACCCTCCCAGACTCCATGCCTGTAGGACGCATTACAGTAAACATCGCAATCAGTGCTCCTTGGTACAAACGCCTCTACCAAACGTGAACACCAAGACCACGGGCTAACGGGACTGGCCACTCCCACCGTGAGCGGGAGATTCCTACTCACATTCAGCAGCAATGTCACACCAAGTCCAGCTACACCAAGCGCCTCTCTGGTCCTTGGAGTGACTCCAGCATAATCAAATAGAATTCTACCAACTGTATCTGCTTCTCCTCTAGCCATGTTCCGCAAACACAGTGACACCAACAGTTCTTTCGCGCGGCAATGCAGTGGTGGTTCCGTACTCTCGACCCAAACAGCCTGGACGGACGTGGAAACCAGACATCCAGTCACAATATGCAAACAACCATTCACGGCGACCTGAAGCGACCTGACATGTTTCTGGGTTCCACACAAAAACGACAGGTGGTAATCCAGAATCGACCGAACAAAGGTTCTGTATATGGAAAGAAGGGATCCCCTCTGCACGACTTTGACATACGATAAGACCTTAAGAATCGCCGATCACGCACGAACGTTCATGTTCAAACCCCTCACATGAGCGGTCCAGTCTAGGCGCTCATCCAAGATCACCCCCAGGTACTTAACCTTGGCTTTCTGGGTAACAGTAACACCACCAACCGAAACTGTCAGCGGGGCTCTTGGTCTGACAGCAGACCGGTTGAAGACAACAAGTTCCGTCTTGGATGGGGCTAGCAACAACCCACGTTCACCCAAACGGTCAGAAATATCACAAAGAGCCTGCTGAGCCTTAGCAAGACATTCATAGACAAGGCAATGTCGTCTGCATAGCAGACAACATTAACGGTTTCACCCAGGCTCAAGAGAGCCTCATTAATCACAACAGTAAACAGGGTTGGACTCAGGCAACTTCCTTGCGGAAGGCCCCAGCCAGAACTGGCTTCAGCCGAACAACACCCATTGACTCTGGTGACAAATTTCCGGACACCCAAAAGCGCAAGGATAGCTTCGAGAAGCTTGTTGCCCATACCCATCTTGCCAAGAGCAGCCCGGACCCAGTCCATACTGACCGTGTCATAGGCTGCTTTAATGTCCAGGAAGAGCGCTACAACCACAAATTCATGAGCCCAAGCTTCCCTGATTCCAGACAGAAGGTAAAGAATGGCATCTTGCGCACTCCTATGTGCACGATAACCAAATTGGGTTGGAGCAAGACACCCATGAAACTCCAGATGCCACGACAGTTGCTTGATTAGCATCCGTTCATATATTTTCCGGAGACAAGATAATAGCGCGATCGGGCGGTAATTGACAATGCTAGAGCGAGCACTGCCCACCTTGTGCACTGGGACTAAGACAGTGAACAACCACGACTGTGGAACAACACCTCCATCAAGGAAAGCCTGGAAAAGACAAATCAATTCTGTGATAGCATCAGCAGATAGTCCACGCAGACTCTCATAAGCAACACCATCCACTCCGGCAGTACTAGAGGATTTGCACTTAGCCAGGGCAGCAACAAACTCAGACAACTCCCACGGCTGATCTGTGGACAAACAGACATCATCACTCGAAAAACTGGGAGGTGTAGTGCCAAAGGGCAAATCATACACACTTGCGAAGCGTTGATTGAACGCATTCGCCATGTCCTCACCACGGAGGACAGACTGATCAGAAGTCCCAGATCCATAGATCCAGATCAGTGTTGACCTGCCATCCTGATGATTCAAAATCCGCCATGCCCGACCGAGCGACGCAGCCAAGGATACAAGGCCACAAAGTCGTTCTGGGTAAACCTTCTTCTCAGCCATAATCAGAAATGCAGTCTCACGAGCCGTACTACGATACACCGACCACCGTTCCTCTCTCGGATGCCGTTTCCATTGCCGATAGGCCTTGCCCCTATCACGGACCGCAGTCGTGCATACTGCAGTCCACCACACAGGGAAGACTTTCACAGGGGGGGGAGGGCTTGCTTTGCGGCGTTGTACAACATGATCATCAATCCATCCTTGGAAGATGCCATTATTAATGCGTGGTCTGTGTTGCAAATTACCACCACCCAGAATCGGACGACCTACAGGGCAGAGAATCACAGGAAAGTGATCGCTGCCCCGTACATCGTCAGAAACGCTGAACACAAAAAGACCTGCTAACTCCGGAGAGCACAAAAACAAGCCCAAAGCCGACTCTTGTACAACCCCTCCCTGCCATCTGGTAAAGGTGGGACTACTGTCATGGATAATAGCCAGATCCATGGCATCAATAACTTGTGCTAATTTTCGCCACTTAGTATCAACACGTTCCGACCCCCAATTGTGATGGTGCGCATTGAAATCACCACCGAAAATGCATGGTGACGTAAACTGCCCACACCAAACCGTCCAGTCTTGCGCAGACAAATTTCCCGTCGCATGCACAAATACTAACATAACCCAGCACCCTAACACCCAAACCTTCACTGCACATGCGTCAATACCCGAAAAACCAACTGTCACCGGACAGGCAACATAAGGCACAGACCATTTAATGAATATTCCGACTTTCAAACCAGAAAAAACAAAATCACAATTAAGTGGCGAACCATCAAATCCATTCATGTTGTACGCTTCTTGAACACCCAATATATCTGCAAACTCCAAGAGCTTTTTGGCCTCTTCCAGCTTGTTACGAAGACCCCGCACGTTCCACGCTGCTATGGACGGGATACTCGCTAAGAATGCTGCACCTCAAGTGATCTCCCCCCCCCCCCACCTGTCTCCCGGACAGCCTGACTCTCCTCCGACTCACCCAGACTGAACAGAATACTCGATGGTACACTCACTTGGCTATCAACACAACTCACTGATTCACACACTGGAGGACACTGAACACTAACACCTGTCGCACTTTCACACCAGTCTCTCGCATGTGCAGATGACTCTAGATCGCTCCCAGCTGGTTCATTCTGTGTCTCTAAACTCGTAACCATTTCTTCCTGAGTCTCGTCATCCACCAAACCTTCATGCTGGTCATGGGGCGGCAAAACCTTGCAATGCCGCTTACCACTTCTCCGCCGCTTAGCAGGTGGAGTTACCAACCATCTTCCATCACTTTCCTTCTTTGACACTTTATTTCCTTCAACAGCTCTTCCTCGATCTCCACCAACCGCCACATCAGGGTTAGCGGTCGTTGCCACAATATTCAACGAAGGGGCCCCGGGTGCACAACCCCCGACTCCCTTGGTCGTCGCTCCCAACCAGGTCCATAGTCACAAACTACGGGTGCACCTGACGCAACGCTGTTCGAGGACTTTTCCCGCCGAGCAGCACGTAAGTGCTCACAGAGGTCTTTCGGGTCGCGGTACTCACCGCAGGATGTGCATTCAAGGCTGTCGCACGCGGATGTAAAATGGCCGCGCCTTTTGCAGCGCAGGCACTGCGGTGCCCTGTCCGGTATAACAAGCAGTAATGGTACACCTCTTACTAGAAGAACATCCGGAACGTCTGCTATTGTCGCCGATTCACGAAGTTTGAAAGACACAATGCGAACATTAGTTGCACACACTGGTTTCCCACGAACTATCAACTGTTCAAGGGCATGCTGGTCAAGCGTACCAAAGTCACTTATTGCCTTTGCAACATCACCAACAGTAATTGCATGTGGCAGCCAGTGCAGTCTGGCATCAATCCGTTGTTCATGCAAATCATACGTTTCTACATTATGTCCATTTATAATTAGCTTGGCTCTCATCAACCGACGTTTAGCAACCGCTGAACGCAACATCACTTTGAATGCATTGCTTGTCCGTAAGAAACCTACAGACTCAACCTCATCCAGCCCAACCACCTCTTCAACTGCCAGGAAAATTTGTGTTGTCCACGGCTTTCCACCTATCCCACACAACAAAATAACCGACTGAAATTGGGAGTAACAAGTAACAACAATAAGGGAATTCTAGACTTGCTCATCATACCAGATGACAATACGGAACAATCGACGACTCAACAGCCATTGTTACTTCCTACGGAAGATGAGCATGGAATCGTGGAGCCCATGTTAACAAGGCGAAGAACAGTAGATAGTTGAATGAAAGTTCAGGATTTTTTCAGAAGAACTCGTCAGAATTGGGAAACATGCCTACAACAAGTGATGCCAAGCACTTTGAAAATGAGGATGAAGACGAATCAAGTCAAGAAGAAGCAGCTGAAGAAAAAAGTTTTCATAGCCAATCCGACTGAACCAGATAAGGTTATAGAAGCACTTGAAGGTCCTGGTGCTCATCAATGGTGTCTTGCAATGAACAATGAATAAGGATCACTGATGGCTAATCACATGTGGGAACTTGTAGTGCTAAAACCATTGGATGCAAATGGATCCTAAACATAAAGAAAATGGGAACAGGTGAAGTGAAGAGACTCAAGGCTTGTCTAGTGGCAAAAGGGTTTTCCCAAAAATGTGAAACAGAATATTTTGAGACATATGCACTGGTTGCCAGTCTACCCACCATAACATTACTACTCACCACAGCGATACACAAAGGACACAACATGGACCAGTTCGACATCAAGACCGCTTATTTAAACGGCTATTTGGCCGAATGAAAAGTGACAAAACACAATATATCCCGCGAAACTCTGATGCATGCATATAGCATCAGAGAAGGAAGTGATGTATGTATGCATCCTGGTCGTATACATAGATGACATTGCAGCCATTACTGTGAACCAAAAGATGTGACTATTGGCAAAGAAGATTTTGGCATCAAGTTCCGATATAAAATTTCCCCCCCCCCCCCCCCATTATTTACGTGTTTGGAATTCTATTTTCTAGGACCGAAAGTGAAGGTTTAACATTAAACCAGACTCCTTATTTTAAGAAGATTCTCAAAAGATTTGAAATGGAAGACTAAAGTGCAGTTATAACTCCAGTTGTACTGAGAGGTACCGAAATAACCACAGGGAAGCAAAAACGCCCGGCAAAGATTCCATTTAGGGAGTTAGTTGGTGCACTCTCATGCACAGCGAATGGGTTGAGAGTTAACATATTCTTTGCTGTAAACAGTTTGGTGTAGAAGGTTCAGCACCAATCATTTACCATCGTATACCATCTTGAAGGTTAGCAAGATGATAAACGGACATTGAGGTATCTATAATGCACCAAAGAACACAGCTTAATATCCAACCTCACTCATCAGGGTTGAAGATCTGTATGGGTGTTAGCCATGTCAGTGATCCCAATAGCTGTAAAGCGACAATTGGCATCTGAGCCAAATACGGCGGTATAACTTTCCTGTGGAAGACAAATTTACAACGATCTGTTCCTCTAAGCACCATGGAATCTGAATACAAGGCCACATCACAAGGGGCACAGGATTGTGTGTGTCCTAAGATATACTTGAAGAGACAGAAAATTGGGGGGTGATAATTCACCTATTCAGTTATTGACTGACTTACAGAGACTGTGTTCTACTTAGACGGTTATATTGAAAAATTGATAACACAGCATATTGACATTGCTTACCAACATGTAAGGGAGAAGATTGAAGAAACTAAGCATCGAAAGAAACATAGTTATCTAACCAATTTTTTACTCCTGTTTCTACTTTCAGGTATTTAAGACAGAGGTTTTTGCCAGGGGGGAGTTTGTTGGTGCAGTCTAGTTCAGTCAGCTAGTTTTTGATGTACCACACAGATTAGTAAAACTCCTGGCTATCTCAACTGACCTTACACACAAGAAAGTCAACATTGGTACTGCCCATGGACATGCTAGACTTCCATGACCAGAAATAACCAGAAAGTTCCAGACCTAGAACCTGAAACCAAAAGAAGCTGTAACTCATGGTAACCTTTCAGGATAAAGCGGCAAGACCAAGGCCCCATTCCTCACTCCTTTCTGGCTGTGCTACTGAGCATGAATCACCTCCTTTTTCGATATTTACGGTTGTAATTTTTCCGTACCAGTATTATTAAGATGTAATAATGTTACTCAACTCTATTAATCCTAGTTTGGTTTAGACGTACTACCTTAAATACAACCGACTAACTTATCAGTTCAAGTGCAGGGCTGTGGGGTGTGTGCAAGGTTGACTTTGTTTAAAGAATAAATGAGATTGGGTATGGGGATCTTAACATGTGTCGTGGCAAATCGTAAAATTAAAAAAAAATGTGAACATGGGAATGAACATGGACATGGGCATTACCTCAGTGATTTACGGTGGTGATAACTGTCATGTAATTGCAGAGTGTGTGGAACAAAATCATTACCTCAATGTTCTTGTTGTGATGCCGCCCCTGTTGGCTACTAGGGGTCGGATGAATATTCTAATATCGTTGTTAAGAGCCTATTCGAATAGGATAGTTCGAATAGGATAGATCGGTGTAGTTTTACGTTTTCTTTCTAACTTCAGAGTTGTTTTCTAAATTTTCCTGCGAGTTTACGGAGTCCCAGACAGTCCACGTAATACTTTCTTACGTTCCCCCTTCCCTCCCAATCAATCAGTAGTGGGATGATCTATGCATTTTGATTTGCTTACTTGCAAGTGGAGGGAGGGGAAAGGAAATTATAAATACGCACAGTAGTTCACCCTAAAACATTTAAGAACTAAAGAATGAAGAAGTCAACCAGGGCCATGGTAGCCAGTTGAGATATCACACCTTCATGAATTATGGTTATTCCGTACTGCAATGACAATAATCTTTTTTTTTAATTTTGGGGATTTGTTATGTAGGCCCTATGCCTTCCAAGTTGCCTTGTAGATTAAATTTAACTTATGGTTATATTAAGTGTGCCTTGCATTGCCAATAGACTATAAAAGTTAGATATGTAATGAAATATGTATTTTTTTGGGGAGGGGGTCAACGGGACTAGACATGGAAAAAATGTGAACTAATATTCGAATATTTTTTTGGGCGAATATTCGAATAAGTTTTTTTCCCTATTCGTCCAACCCCTATTGGCTACTTCCCCACATGCTCACGCCCGGAGGCGACGGTGCTTGCACACGTTGTTGTTGACTCTGCTCGACTTCCCTACTGTCTTATGAGATGTAGGTAGAATGTTGTATGTACAGGACGGGAACTAAATGTGAACCTTGTAGAACTAGGTAGAACGTTGTGCTCCATCCAAGTGAATGTGTCACTTAATGGACACTTCTAGTCAGTGCTTCCACTTCTCACTCACAGAATTTCCCCGAGCAAAGACAAAATTGCCCTTTTTTTCCATGTGCAAAAAAAAATCCCTTTTATTTCACTTATTTAATTTCCTTTCATTACACCACTAATTTAAACATTACCGAATTTTAAAAAATAATTATGAGCCCGCTTTAATGGCACAGAAGTTCCAATTAGCCTACTGACGAAAATTGAAAATAAAATTCAGACGAGTTTTATTAGAACCAGTCCTCCTTCCGTTCCTGCCAGAAGTGATGTATATGGATGGACGTGTAAAAATTACAAGTTTTCGTGATTTTAGCCTTACAGGGTTCATACTCATATCTGAAAATGAATATCCCTGACTATCCCTGATTTTCCCTGACTTGTTTCTTAAAATATCCCTGACCAAAACACTTACACTTTTTTAATTTTTTAATTACACAGTCAACTGCTCACTCTGCAGGCCTGGATGGCAGCTGCAAATGTTTCTCAATTTTTTAAAATTAAAAAATACGATAAGAAGGTAGTAGAACAGTGGTGAAATTTACAAGACCACAAGGTTAATTCGAAAGACAAAATGAAACAACAAAAAAATGAAAAAAAACTGTTCACAAATAAACGGTTGTAAAAAAAGAGACAGTTCATTCTAAAATCGAACATCCCTGACTATCACTGACTTTTCACCAATTTTCTATTTTTTTCCGTGACTTTCCCTGACCATGTTTCATATCCCTGACTATCCCTGATTTTCCCTGACCTTCCAGATCGGTATGAACTCTGCCTTAATAAACCAGCAACTGACGAGAAATAAACAGTAACCAAATTGTAAATCGGGGTTGTGTTGGTTACGGGTTTAAAATGTTAATACGCGTTTGTTGGAGTAGAACGTTTGAATTGGTGGGTCTGGAAGTGAGAAGATCGTGAGTCACTAGAGAAAATTGCTACTTGCAAATAAAACATGGAATTTCCCCTTTTTTTTCCCTCTTTCCCTGTTTAATATTTTTTTCCCTTAGAAAAGCATTTTTCCCTAATAAGGGAAAACTTCCCTTTAAGTTGAAGCACTGCTTCTAGTCCTAGCTGGACATTCATTTCCATTGAGTATTCTTTCTTGCATACAGGCCTATTGTTACGAGCCTATCATCTCGCAGGACCATTCAGTAAATTTACCTGTTCCACCCAGTATATGTGTCCTTCACAAAATACATAGGTTGTTTTCAAAAGCCATGCAATGCAAATTTTCTTTTTCCAGTTGTTTGTACCATTTAATCTGGAAGTATTTCACTCACCTTGCTAAGGTCTAAAGTGTTTTTGGTGGTCGCTAAGAAAAACCCAGCAAGCATTCCAACGCAGTATGGCCCAACACGACTGTACGGCTGGTCATACATATCCTGCCAGAAACGACCCCTCGCTCTGCATATTAAAAAAAATGAATTTTCATTAGCTCCTCTGTCACAAACCTTATTCTTAGTTTAAACAAATGAATGGCGATTAAAAAGTCTTACAGATCAGCCAACAGTGTCCTAGTAGGTCCTAGTTTCAGATAATATGTCAACAAGCTGTTGTTAATGCATGCGAGAAACACAAACAGTAACGCTATAGCCACTCCAATGCGAGGTCGTCTAAAAGAAATAAAAATTATGGCAAAGTTTGGTAGAAATAAAAATAATAACAAAGTTTTAAGTGTCCGTTTTTACATAATTCCATTTATATGCAGTGGGGTGTCACCTTTTGAGGTTGTGCTGGGTGGGCACTTTTTAAGATGGTATATAGAAGAAGTCTGCTTTAGAGTGGTAACAGACTTGTTGAGTAGAGAAGGTAGGTCAGCTAAAAAATCGGTATGTTTTTACTCTTGAGGTGCTCATGCTCAGTACTGTGGAAATTGATGTTTTCTCAAAGGCGGGTCAAAACAGTACTTTAATTGGTACACACAAAACTACTGTATTAGAGTTTACTGTGATCAAGAATTTATAGGGTTGGGGAGGAGAATTTGTGACTGAGACCCATACTGAAACGTCTTAGATACATTCATATTAGTTTAGTCTTAGTTTATAGAGGGCGCCATATCTTTTATGTGGGAATTTCTACTCAGTTTTTAGCCAAAAATTTAACTAAACTAAACGAAACTAGCTTGTATTTAATTATTATTTAGCCTAGCTTAGTTGTAATTTAGTTTTCTTCAGATTTGGGCTGAAAAATGAGCAAAAATTACCAGATGGAACATGTGGCGCCCTCTGAAAACTCTAACGGAACTAATAGGGACGAATCAGGGCTATGCCGGATCTTGGATGAAAAATAGCACACCTGACTGGGTTGGCAATATGGCCGCCAAAAACGCCACTTAAGCGATGATTCGTTATGTCGCCTCTTTTTGTCAACCGAGGGCGACACCGTCCGTACAAAAATGCGACGTTTCTTCCCTTGCAACACTTTCTAGGTACACGAACGTGTCGCTTTTTTTTTTCCAAGCGCAGAGAAATAGAGAAACTGTGGCTGAGTGATAGCTTAAAAACTATTTAAAAAAACGTTAATACATAATAAAAATTTGTCACGCAAATCTACGTAAAATTAAAATTATATTTTGAAAACGCTACTAGATGCCAACAGATGTCGCGGGTCTCCGTACAAAAATTCACCGATGCGATTTGCCAATTCCCGAACAGACCTCATGAAAGGGGACAGTCGTGGCGTCCATTTTGTCTAACCCCTCTAATTCGTTGTAGGCCAGTTAGTTTAGTGGCCATGGACGAATCTAACGAGTTTCAATAGGGATTTTTTAGAGTTACAAATTCTCCTCCCAAACCCTATAAATTCTTGCTGTGATGAATACCAGTCAGATGTCCCTTTGTTTCGTGTTTTACTGCTGTAGTTTTTGTCTCTTATCCACAACATGATGAAATGAAGTTTATTACTACACAAAATATTGGGAAAAAAGACAAAATAAAAGTAACATAACACCAATAACAGTCAACTTTACTAATTTATGACATGGTCCTTCCTTGCGTGACCTTAGAAACATTGACTCAGACTAGACCACAGACTGTAAACTTAAACAGGTTTCATGTCCTGTAACCAACATACTAAGGGTGTACTGATCAGCTTTTTCCTGCCGAACCGATACCAAACAAAGTCAAAAATGATCAGTATAATGAACGATTTTACCAAGCTCATCACTGATAAAGATTTTTCAACCTCCTCACCGATATGTTCTTAAGAACCAATAATCTATACCAGCAAATTCGACGAAAATTATGCTTCAACATTTTCCCTTTATTACAATGATTTCACTATGATTTTCTATTTCAACATTTTTTCAATTGTCGTGCATTGTTTTTATATGATTAAAAAAATCAAAATCCTCATATTTTTCACATTTTCACACATGAAGCAGCAAAACCTTTTAAGACTCATTCAATTTCCGCGATAAAAATCAACCATTTCAGTTATTTTCCTTCATGAAAGGAAGAAAAAATAAAAATTCAACCTAATTCAAATTCTCTCAAAATATCCAGTTTCAACCATCATTCAATTTTCCTGGAAAACTCATGAAATAAAAAAAAAGTATATTATCTGCCATTCCTCACAGTTTTAAGACGTGAAGTACTTATGGCTTTAAAACCGTTTAAGTCTATAAAGGAGCCAGGTTCCATATTGATTGGTGAGGAGATCCAAACACCAAAAATCAAAAACCTAGGGGTTTACATTGAACTCTTAGCTTCGTGACCACATCGGCCGATAGGCCTTTTCTGCTAAAAATGGACACTGTTTCTTTTGCCATAATTCAACCAATGGACCAATTCGACTCCAGTTTTCACGTAAGTTTGTGTTTCCTTCTATAACTCTGTGAAAACAGAACTGCAATTGCTGCAGCCATTCTTTTTAAAAGATCAAAAAAGTCTACGGTAAAAATCGCTGCTGCCGTACACCATTTCCGGTCGACCACTGGACAACAACAATCTTGTAAATATTTTTTTTTATGAGGCATAAAGCCGCTCAGCTTAGTTTGTGCTAGGGGGACGTTCTGCCCCACATACATGTTGATGCCTGTTCCAGTTTGTTGTTTTTAATTCATCTTTACTGTGTATTAAATTGCGCAATTAGTGCAGGGTATAACCGAATTTTCACTTCACCGGACAGCTTCTAAAGTACAGCTTCTTATTTTAAATAAATGCGTTCTAGCATTAGCTTGTTGTATGTAAACCTATATTCATGATTATTCAAGTAGTATATTTAATTCTACCTTTGCAGGCCCTGACTAAGGAACAAAAAAATCGATGTTCTTAATTTTTATTTTTATTTACGAATTTTGCCCTCCACACCAACCTTATAGTGACTTTCTGCAATTAAAATGGCTTCCTTCCTTCAATAGTTGTGGTGTGTAACATCGCAGGTTTATCAGGGCTTTAATTCAAGACCATCCTTCTATTAATCAGTTGAAAACTAAAAAAGTTATGGTCAAATACAATCATAATCTTGAAATCCGTGTACATCAATCCATTAAAGCCTTCCATACTAATTCGCACTAAATGGCTCCAACGGTCCTGGATTCAGCCACTCAGGGCTCAGCCCTTTTAGCCAATCAGGAAACATCCCCATCCACAGCTTAATGAGAACCGCTCCAAAGCAACCCATAGTAACTGAACCCAATGAGTCTTTAGACCCCAACAAGCACAGATTTCCCTCCTCTTAGGCAACCTGCCTCTCTTGCCGCCAAAACGTGCAGTCATCGCGGACGTTCGCGCTTTCGCAGCCCATATACACCCGATCCCTGCATGTCATCCTTAGCATAGCTCACGACAAAGCCTACAGTCACTATCATCGGTTGGGGAGATGGAGAGGTCTCTTTGCCGCATGTTGCCAAGCCAGGCAAAGGTAGTAGTTTTTCGAAATAGGCTAGTTTAAACTTAAACGTATATTTTTTAGGCTCTCAATTCTAAATTAAATAGGAACTTTAACTTTAAATTTGACAGTTGTCTTTGAAATTTATGGGGACGTAGGCCCTTTGGAATCTAGTCTCCCCATTTTAAGGGTTTAAGGTCCCCTTTCCAAAAACGAGGCTTTCAGTTTATTTAAATGGATTTTTAATCTAAACCCTTACTTCACTGAAGTTTTATTGCAGTCGTTACTGAAGCTAGTACTTCTATGGTGAAACCCTAACATTACTTAAAACTTGGAAAGTGATTTGAATTTAACTATTTTATTCTCAGTGGATGCTGTAATAATCTAGAGTTCTTGTTTGAACAAACTTATTTCTAATCGAAATTATTTTTACTGTAAACTAACCGGGTTTACTTTGAGCGAAAACCGAATTCATGTAATTCATCGATATTTTATTTTAAAATACGATTAAAATCCGATTACTTGTTTAAACTTGAAAACAAGTTTTATGGTAACTGTTTTATTTTTGCTTTGTCATAATAAAAACCAAGTGTTTTATTTACTTAACCCGAGTTTCCCGATTATTAGCTAGAGTTAAGATATAATTATTTTAGACTCCAGTAGCTAGTAAATTAAGCCCCGCCACGATGGCAGTGAATACCAGTCTTTAATTTACTTTAAAAAAAACCCCTATTGGCCTAGGCTTCTGACGCTCTATTCCTCAAACGGCTATAGAACGAGCTATGTTAGTTAAAAAAGTCTAACAACGCTACAAAAAAGTAGTTCAAACCTCCGCAACTGTATACCAGATGTCGGTAGATGTTACAAGCACCTCCTGTCGTAGCATCCGCCGCTACAAGTCTGATTAATCCACAAATTTAGATAAATGTTGCTCATATTGTGTAATCAGGCTCTTAATTGGCAACTGTCGGTCTGGTACAACCGATTATTAACATACTAATACAGGATTGAGGGGGGGAGAGTAGCTCTGTTTTACAGTTAACAATACAAACTTTGGGGAGAGGAGATGGCAATTTTCAAACTGTTTTGTAAGTAAGCAAGTGTTAATAACATTTTAATGATTATCGTGGATATTTCATGCCATATTTACAGCAGGCTTTCATATTTCTATGAAGCTGCACGTTAAAAAGTCGTTAATATTCAATTCAACATGCGGAGTCAACATCAACCCAATGTATGATGACCACCACCTTGAATGTGGTTTGTATCAATAGAAATATTTATTTTTATTTTAGGGGGACATGCAGTTGACCACTATCTAGTGAAAACGTTGGCCACACTGAATTTAGCGAGCACATAGGCCTAACGACTTCTGATCCTTTATGTTCTAACTCAAAAATGATGCAAAATGTCTATGGCTTGATTGCGATTGCTCAATGTGTACGTTGACATGCACAATGGCACGCTGTGAGCTAGTCCCAATAAAGGCGCGTTCACGCAACGAGACCTTCTCGCTCGCTGAACGCTATTTGCAAGGCAACCATTATTTATTTGCGATTAATTTCCCGTTTCTATTAAATGAATGCGGTAATGGGCAACAAATTAAATGTATTATAAATAACAACACGGATAAAGTGCAACAGTCATTTTAAACATTGCCACAACTTTGTTGCCATTTCACGCTATTTCCAAAATGTGCTATTCTCGCTGAAAAAACCAGCTTCTAGCAGTGTTCAAACGACGGTAGAATAAATAGCTACTCGCAGCGAGAATTCAAAATCCTACATGGCGTCCATTTCAGGGTTGTCTTATCGAAGACAAATCATCGAATCGAATACCAGCAGATTCAGAAATCTGTCCGTCGTCTTGTACTGCAGTAGAAATTGTTTTCTAGTTGTCATAAATCGACGCTGTCATGTTGCACGCATCGTACGTCGTGTCGCGAGGCACGAGGATGAGATTTGCGTCCGCGTTGTTGCCATGGTTACTACGTACAGACAGCCACATTCTTCGGTAAAGGCGACAGGCATCCAGCATATTTAGTATTAACAGCTAGTATTTACTAGCTTTAGTGTTAAAAGCTAGTAAGCGAGAAAATTGTCGTTGCGTAAATCCGCCCAGGGCACGTTTACGCAACCACTCGCTTTTGCATTCTCGCAGCTAGAAGCTAGAAATCACCTCAAATTCCAACATGGCGGCGGTTTTATGTCTACCGCCTCGCAACGAAAACAGCAAATAACGTGAGTTCAGAAGTGTTTGGGAAAATTGTTTCGTCATGAGGAATTTTATATTATTGGCACGGATTATAAGACTGCAAGTATTTACTCAAACGATGTCGGATTTAGCTAATCCATTTAGCGTTGTTACCATGGCAATGTCACCTTTGCCATCGCGATAGAGTTCTAGCTGCGAGAATGCAAAGGCTAGTCGCTGCGTAAACGCGCCCTTAGAGTGGGGTGGACGGGAGAGTTCGAGTCTCCAGAAGAGGAACAAGAATGCAGATGACTTTCCTGAAAGTAATCTTCGCACAGGAGAACAATTAATTTACCATCCACGATAAAATTATGTTAGGAATTCCGACGAAGTGGTCACCAATAAGACATCGAATATCGGGATAACCAACAGCGACTGCTCTTCCTCGTGGTTTTCGGAAATTTGAATAATACCGATAATAAATTAATGGCCTAGTTTATTTGTTTTCGTTTTTTTTTACACTATGGAAAGGAATTTAACAATAAAAGTATGCTATATGGTAAAGAACTCCATAACGAACGATTTGTTAATGCACTAGCCTGTTCATTATGGCGAGCCGACTGAAATGAAAAAAAAAGCATGGCAATTTTTGCTTTCGCCATGCTCAACTTTTAAAACTGATTGGGGGATATTGACGTTCGTGCAGGATGCTAAATTTTTTTTGATGTCCACTATACAATGGGCAAGCAATTCAGGGCCATTTTTGTGTTTGCTAAATTAGTAGAGAAAATAGTTCTTACCTGGACATTGGGTAAAGTACAAGAGGCGATATCAGGTGTAACTGCATTTCCACAGAGAGAAACCATGACTCTGGAAAACACTGTCAACGAATTAAAAAATGGTGACATCAACAACAAAACTTACTGATAATTCATTGTTAATATCTGCTCGTTTTACAGAATAAATCCTTTGCACATCAGCGTGATAGGTTGAAAAAACGGAAACTTTCGATTTCAAAAGAGAAAAGTGAGGTATCCGGAGCACGAGCACATTGAGCAAAGCACAGCTGAGTTGTTAGAGGCCTAGATGTTGCAATGCTGATTTGGTGGCAACCAACCTTTAAGCCATAAGCCATTTCGAGGGAGTGTGTTCAACGTTTGAAAATTAATTAGTCAGGAGAACTTTGTTCAAGGTTTCGAGAACATTTGAATATAATAACTTAGGTAAAGATTTATGAGAATTAGAGAAGGGCAACAATGAAAAGAAAACCTCCGGAATCTATTACTATACCAAGTAACGACCTAGTGCCCGTAAGTTTGATTATTCACAACAGAAATGTGGTAACTGATTTGCTAAAACGGGAAAGGGAGGAGAGATATTTGATTGATTTCTTACATCCCAACGCAGCCTTAAAATCGACGCTGATATTAAATGGTCGAAAAAACCAAAGCAACAACTGCGAGTTTTATAATGGAGGCGTTTTCTTTTGGTTGTGACTTGCCTGGTTACTCTGGCTGTGAACTAGCAGGATATGAAGGTAAAGAACATGATTATTTGTTTGGGTAAATAATAATGTTTTGACAGATTTATTATTGGGTGCCTCAGACCTGAACTGCCACCTGTACAGCAGGCTACCTTAATTGTTTCTTTTTTATAATACACTCTCACTAATTATAAATGTTCCTTCAGGCAGTCTGAAGGAGAATTATAAGTTTTTACCAACTTTTTAAACTATGTGTTGAGGTTAAGTCATTATCCTTTTGTTACTTTAGATGCGTCTCGCTTATAATAAAAATTAAAAAAATTAAAATAAAATATTTAACAGCCAGATAGTAAGCTGTAAGGGCAGGGAAGGGAGTGAAACAAATCCACTTAAAACGAGTCCCAATTTAAACGGACAGGTAGGCCAAAAGGAAATGCCTAGAGTAAGGTTGAAATCAATGTGGTAAACCGAGACAGGCCAACCCCATTCAGACTTCTTTTAAAAATTGACAGGGAAGCTTTGGTGACAACCACTGATGGCAAAGAATTCCAAACAAGGACAACACGATTAGAAAAAAGTGTTGTACTGCTCTTTGTGGTAAGTACAAACTTAAGTTTAAGTGGGGGGGGGGCCTTGTGTGTGAATATTATGATTTAATGTAAAGCATGTATCCGCTTCCAAATCAACAAGATTGTGCATCAAGATTGTGCCTAAAAACGTCGCATTTCAAGCGATTCTAACTTAATTGTTTAAGACGTTCTAAATAAGATAAGTTTCAGCTACCAGGCAGATAGTTTGTAAAAGTTCCTTGCACATATTTAAGTAATTCAATTGGCTATTTAACGTGAGGTGACCAAGCAGGGCTTGCATACTCCACCAAAGGTCGAACAAATACTGTACCTTAAAGGCTCATAAAATAGTTGGATTTTTTTAGAAGAAACATCAACTAATAAGATATGCCCTTTTTTTTGGCGTTTGAAACAATGTGGTTACAATGTTTTGCAACCTTCAGATCAGTAGTGATCCAAGTTCCAAGGATTTTATAGACCTCGACACTATTTAAGACAACACTGTCTAAGGTATGAGACATACGTAGATAGTTTCTACCAAGATAATTTGAACAGCATTTGTTATTATTTATGGTAATTGCCATTTACCAGTTATTATAAGATTCAGTTGTGTTTGCAAATTTTTGTGGTCATTTAGATCAATGACACAGTTATAAACTGTAATGTCATCTGTATACTTTGGTGTTTTACTTAATGAATCAGAAGTTTTTAAGTCTGAAATATAGAGTAGAAAAAGTAAAGGTCCAAGGATCCTGCTTGTTAGAATAGAAAGAGTAAAGGTCTGTGGGATTCCACTGGCAATGGCATCATGGATGAGTTAGTCTTTCCTGTGCTTACCGCCTTCCCTCTGTCGGTGAGAAGTCAGAAATCTATCCAAAATGTGACCACGAATACCAACGTTGTGTAGCTTGGAACATACTGTATTACGCACCGCAGAATCGAACGTCTTTGCAAAATTAATCAAGATCACATCAATTGGAATTCTCTGGTCAAGTGCTGAATCCCAATCTTCCAAACAGTATACAACTGTTGCACAGTGGTGAATTTGCCACGCAGGAATCTAACCTGATCGTCAGGCAGAAGAAAATGTGTTTCTTTAAGAAATTCATGAGACGGATTTTAATGTTTCGTTCCATGACACGACATGGAACACAAGTCACAGAACCGGGCCTGTTGTTTTGTAGGGTCAGCAGTACTTCTTTTAAAATCGGGCATTACATTGGCCAACTTCCAAGATTTCGTAACTGTTTCTGACTGCAAAAGAGGTAAGCTCAGCAAAAGGGCAAACTCCTCGCAAAAGGCGTCATAGGAACCGTCAGCCCCAGTTACCCAGCAGTTTTTTAGAGTAAGCAGGTTGTTTTGAATCTGCCCTACGTAAACATTTAAATCATTAAAATTTGATGCATCACCAAGGCCTTGATCTGTTGTCAGCAAATCCCATTTAAAATAGTTGCCTTTTCAGCGTCATATATAGACAAGTTCATTGTTAGAAGATAGGAAGGGAATTTCTCTATGCAACTTGGTTTTCTTTTTCAGGTAAGGAAGTAGAGCTGCAGGTGTACCTTTATTAATAATTGTTAACTCACATTTGACATTAAAATTTTGTATGGCATCAGTAAGTTTTCTTCTATGATTATTTTATGCTGTTTCATTTCCTAGAGTTCGATTTAGTTCGTAACTGTGCAATAGTTGCAGTTTACGCATCATAAGTTTACGAATCTGGGGTGGTGCGAGATTTCTAGAAGCATGAGGATTTGTGTGTTTTAAACTGCAATAGCCTTAGGAAACCTAGGAAAGTATTCCACAGAACATCAACATTGAGGATGTCACCCATACACTCAGACCAATTAACTCCTCTAAGTATTGCTTGTAAATTATTAGCACAACGTATGAATTTATAAATGTTATTTTGAGGGTAATTTAAATTAGAGTTACAAATTTAAAAATCTAACTGTGTTATGGTCACTAGTGCTGAAGTGCTCGATAACATCAGTGTTAAACATCACCTGATAGTTGTCGACAAGGAAAAGGTCGAGAATATTTTTTCCACGTGAAGGCTTAGTAATTATAGTGTCCGCGGTCCATCTTGAGTTCGCCCCAGAATGAACACAAATAATCGATTGTATGTTTTTGGTAGCAGAGTGCCTTGTTGATGCCCAAAATAGTTACAATAACAATGGCGGCCGTCGGTTAAAGCCGCCCCCTCCAGGAAGACGTAGCCAATAACAAAATACGCAGGACAAAATACGCGTATCTTGCAGGACTCAAGATACGCCGTTCATACAATAGTTGGTTTAGTACAAGTTCCATAGTACTGTTCAGAAAAAGTTGTTTCAAATTATTTAGGATGTCCAGCCCTGCCAGTCAGTATAGGACATATTGTAAAAATCACACATAGCAGTTATCTCTTGAAGATTCCTGCCATCAGTTAAGTATCATAAAGTTATCCCTAAATTATCATGAACCAAAACAAAATACATTCCTCTGAGAGCTGAATAGAACAGTGCCAACCGTCAAAAAGGATTTGTGAAAGGCAGCAATTCCTCCACCAATTGACGCTTGATGGTAACATCGAATAAGTATATGATAGTCCTCTGTGAGTATCATAGCATCCACAACTGAATCGGCAAACCAACATTCTACCTCAAATACAGTATCGACATATTTTGAAGGCGAGCAAAATATGAAGTTCGGAGATTTTCCCTTCGTACTTAGGGCATTGATAAGACAGCAGGAAAGGGATTGCAGTGAATGTATACCACCCTGGTATAGGCAAGTGCCTCTCACTGGATAATCAGTTTTGTGATGTGGGTCGAATGGACTGGAACATGCCCCTTTAAAAGGTCACACCTTCTCACTATATTCGAGCGTCCTGCGTGAAATACCTTTTGCAACATTTACATAAGTCAGAGTAAATGTAACAAAACGTCTCTCACGAGGGAAAAAATAGGAAAATGACCGCATTAGCAACATTTATACGTATCTGAAGTAATGTTGCAAAACTGGGCCATACAGAAAATTCAACCAGGAGGAATGTACACTTTT
The DNA here is from genome assembly GCA_023313725.1 of Lithobius niger. Lineage (NCBI taxonomy): Eukaryota > Metazoa > Arthropoda > Chilopoda > Lithobiomorpha > Lithobiidae > Lithobius > Lithobius niger. Next base: position 41,439 of record JAHWFP010146170.1, read on the forward strand.
GGACATAAAAAATGATTGCACTGTATAGAGGTTTAAGTAGCTCGACAACAATGCAAACTTTTTCATTGTTGTAAATAAGAAAATACGTCACTGAAGACGGAAGGAGTTCTCCATTGTTGATGCCAAAGAGTGGCATTGTTGAATGGCATTGTTTAAAACCCCAGTATAACGATAACGATCATTTTTTATGTCCATAGGTGTACCTTTTAAGATTTAGAGGTTAATACCACTTTCTCTTATTTTCTAGTCGAGATTGTTATGGTTTGGTAGAAAGCTTTGTAGGAATAGTTTTCTCAGCGCAGCTAGATGAAGTCCATCCTTTGAAATAAACCTTGCTTGA